>VUQK01012713.1:10949-23948 GCA_015106715.1 Bujurquina vittata
GTTGATGGAAAAAATGAATAAAGTAAATTTTTTTTTTTTTTTTTTGGGAGAATAGACTAATTTTGCTCTTGGGGATGCCTACAGCTAAATGCATGAACAATTTAAACTTCCTATCACCACTTTGTAACCTTACAAAAGAATGAAACTAGAATCACGCCTTTCTTTCATTTTAACCTTCAGAATTTTTATCAAAGGCTTTACATGAGCTATAATTTTTTTTTTTACAGCAGCTTACTGTTGTAATGTATGAAAAATGCAGTGCAGCTGTAGAAAATTCATTGTACATGGAGGCACATATTTTCCCTTGTGAACCTTTGAACTGACTGATTTCAATATGTTTCCAAGCGCCAATAGAGCGCACGCTCCCCTCCGACAGTATTGGCACAGTGAGGCCAATCCTTTTATTTTTGCTGTAGGCTGAAAACATTTGGGTTTGACATTGTAAAATCAATATGAGACAAAAGATCAACACCTCAGCTTTTATTTCCAGGTATTTACATCTGGAGCTGATACACGATTCAGAAGATAGCACCTTTTGTCTGAACCCAGCCATTTTTCTTGTGAGCAAAAGTATTGAAACATGTGACTGACAGGTGCGTTTTGCTGCCCAGGTGTGTCCAGTTACACTCATTCAGACAATAAATAGTGCTGAAGCACGATTAGTTCGGTTGCGTCTTTCTTTAAATTGACAGACAAAATGTTTCTGTAGACTTCTGAGTTCATTGTACTGCTGTCATCATGTGTGACATCATGAAAGAAGTTTAATGAGCCCATCCCAAAAGAAGCCATGCAAGCCCAAGCCATGACATCACCTCCACTGTGTTTTACAGATGATCTTGTATGTTTGGGATCATGAGCAGATCCCTTTTTTCTCCAAACTTTAACCTTTCCATCACCTTCAATCTGCTCTCAGCGTCACAGTTGCTAAAACTGTGATCATGTATTTTCTCACATCTGTTCAGGCAGCTTGATCATTGTTCTGGGCTTTTATTGTTTTCTTTCACAATCATTTTGTCCTCAGTAACCATGCTTGGTATTCCCTCCCACACTTCCAATTATCCTTGACGTGATAACATGGTATAATGCGGCACACAGGGTAAATGACTGCTGTGTCTCGAAGCTGATCCTCCGTGGACCATCTCTACCCTCTGTATGTTGGCAAAGACAGCCTCGGTGAATCATCATTAACTAAAATTTGCAACAATTTAGCATAGGTTACAAACATTTTAGATAAATATAAATTCAGCTATTATATTATCCAAAAAGGGCAAGAACCTCAGCATTTCTGTACCACAATTTTTTTAATTCTTATTTAAACTAGACCTGATATTGGCTGATACATGAAATAATATTAGCTACTTGCCAATATGTTGGAATAACATTTATAACAGCCGATGAAAGTTTAAAAAGTAAAGAAGAGACGGGAGAAACACCCTTCAACTATTTTATGAGTGTTGATGGACCAGCGGGCACTCTGAAACTTCCCGGTTGGCAGCATGTATTTAGGATGCCACAAACACAACAACCAGCTGATCCGAGCAGAGTTGGCAAAGCGTAAATGAGTAATCCATTACTTGTTGCAATAATATTTTCAAGTACTCATAAATAACTATACATGACAAATGTTAGGGAAAACAGTTTATTTCATGTGTCTAAAAAGGAAAAAATATTGGCTTTTTAAATGAGCAAATATTGGTATTGATATCAGACTTAAAAATCCAATATTGGCCAGGCTCTAATTTACAGGCAGAAAATTGATGTGAAATAGCCCGTGTGCAAACTACATCTATAGTATATAGTAGTAACTGTACTAAACTGCAGGAGAAAATCGTTATATTCATACTGTATGTCCAAGGCAATAATAAGTGCTCGGGAAGACCACTGAAAAATCTGTAGATCAGTAGTGCAACCTTCATAATTAATACTATAATAATGTTCAATTAAACTAGGCAGCTAAAATACAAGTCACGTCTTTGTATTGTATATCAGTAACATAGTGCAACAGCAGCCTCTCACTATTCTAAGTTCTACCTTAAATAAACTTTTACTGCTTGCTTTAAGCTCTGCCCACATTTGAACAAACACACTGATTCACCTGATTGAGTTTGCTTTATGTCGGCTTTCCTACCTACTGACTTCAGCATCCAATTTCCGCAGCACACTAGATCTTTTACAGCTCAACCGTACCACCGATGTGGTTCGGGATTCTACAACACCTTCATTTTCTCATTTCTTCTTTGAAAAGTTCACAAAACTAAAATTATCAGTTTGCTCCTTAAATGCTGGACCTTGACTGAGAAGCAATACCATGAGGTAAATGAGGTAAATCTGCCTAGACAAGGCTTCCTGGTGGGAATGTCAGTTTAAATCCTACAACAGACCTTCCCCAAAACTGACTACAGGAGCTAAATTAAGCCTGACCTTTCAAATAACATTTAAACATTCAGTGAATAGTCTTAATTTGATTTTTGTACAAATTATTGTAGAACACAGTGTAGTGGCGATAGGAGGTGTATTTAAAGTTTAAATAAGTCTTTTCGTTGTTGTATGGAATAGGGCAAAATCACACATTTACTGTTAATGGAGTTGCTTTGTGTTCATTGCATGGGGGGCAATTATTTGTTGAAAGAGTGTGTGTACAGAAGGCATTGTTCAGTAACCTTATGCACAATGAACATTAATTGGGAACAATTGCGCATTGCACTTTTTTGGTTTTCCACAATAGATGTTAATGGGGTATTTAATTTCCTAACACATTAAAGGCAGTGAACTCTGAACCATAATGGGTTATAATGCTGCGCTCTTGCCAGCTTAGCTGAACCGGCTCCCCTACTATATGCTTATGTAGTGTTTTCCACAGTGCAGCTTCAGCAAGTATAAAGAGCAGCACACACTGTAAGCCAAAAGAGGTTTCTCAAATATGGAAATTGCTTTTTACTAGTTGTAGAATATATCCATAGGTCGGATGAAACTAATTATGATTTTAGAGTGCAGCTCATTAGCAGAATGTTTTACATAAGTTTATTAAAACGAAAATTTGGCAGGTGCGTCACAACAGCACATATGTGACTTCAAGCTGTTTGCAGAAACGTAGTTGATCCATTTCGCTAACGACCCATCTGATAAATTTCAATGACTAGAGTGCATTTTCATTAGCGCACGGCTTTCATCGCAAAATAAAATGTCATCACGTCCACCAGGAAATGTCACAGAAGCTCATTTTGATCAGAACTATACTGCAGACTGAAGCAGGATCAGCAACTGCAAAGCAGAAATGAAATGAAACAAGCAGTCTGTCAGAATTCTTGTTAGTTATTTGATTGAGGTGTGCCAGCAGTGGCTGTTTTCTGAGGGCTTTCTGAGTCTGGAGACAGGCATGTTGACTCTTCTCTGTTCTCATCTTGCAGTATAATTTTCACATTCTGCTGTGATTTCTCAAGGTAAAAGCTTTTATACGGATCATTAAAAGGAAAAAAAAAATCATTTCCTGCTTTGCTGTATCCCTTATACTACATTGTCAGCTGGGATTTGTTGTGTTCTGTTTGCCTCAGTTGCTTTTAAAAGCATACGTTTTAAAAAGAAAACTCCAGTTTTGTTTTAAGAATTCAAGTTTCAGGTGAAGTTGTGCTTAACTCAAGTTACAAACCCGGGGTTATCACATTTAAAAAAAATTATCAGTGGGGATTGATAGCAAGAGAGAAAGAAGGAGAGAATTAGAAAGGAGGGCTGAAGTGGAGCCGGAGTTCATGCTCTATTACTGTTCTGAAGCAATTTTGGAAAAACATTGCCTCTGGATCACTTTGATGGATCGTTGCACCTGGCTGAACTGGATGTCTCCTCAGTTGTTTTCTTTCCCTTTGAAAGAGGGCTAGCACAACTGATTTTGTAACGCTTTCAGTCATGGTGTGTGCATGTGGAGCATGTCACTATGACTTTATCTAGAAAAAGGTAAAAAAATAAATAAATCTGCAGATGTCAGCAGCCTTAGACTAAACCCGGCTCTGTAGCCATGGAAAATATGGGCTTAACACTTACATTTTAAAAGTTAAATTGCTGTTCCTTAATTGTTCATTACAAAAGCATTTGACAGTCTAATAACACCAAATGCCATGTTGACGACCAGTACAACTTGAGGTCAAGGAAATTATTCTTGACAGTGCTATAGAATTATTTGACAGTGTATTAACACTTAAAGACATTTAAATGACTGGTCCAAATTGCATCACTATGAGGTTTAAAAAAAAGTCATGTCACAGTTGTAATGGTTTTAAGTAATTTTAAGTAATATCAAAGCATGAGGCTACGTTTCTTCAAGTGTCAAAGGTCTGACATGTTTAGGACAGGTTATATTGTGTATGTCTAAGTATATAAGTATATGTTTTTGACAAATTATACATTCTTTATAACTTTGCCTCTGTAAACTCTGAAGATCAAGATGTGATTTTCAACTACAGATGCTCAAAAGTAATTGGATAAACAAAATAATTTTAAATTAAACAAATTGCACAACATTTATCAAACATTAAATAACATAATTTTAAATATAAAGTTTGTTTTTAATACTTGAATGAAAATCCTTTGCAGTCAACAACTGCCTGACATTTAGAAACCATGGACATCACCAAACGCTCTCCATTCCACCCCTGAGATGCTCTGCTAGGCCTTTACTGCAGCCGCCTTTAGATGCTGCTTGTTTGTGGGTCTCTCTGCCTTCAGTTTTGTATTTAATAACTGAAAAGCATGCTCTGTTGGGTTGAGATTAGGTGACGGACTTGGCTGTTGAAGAATATCCCATTTCTATGCTTTGAGAAACTCTTGGGTCATTATCCATTTGCACTGTGAAGTGCGGATCCATTTTTAAGCATTTGGCTGACTCTGGGCAGAGTGCCTGTACACTTCACAATCCATCCTCCTACGTCTATCAGCAATCACATCATTAATACACGCTAGCATACTGGTTCCACTGGCAGCCATACATGTTCGTGCCATAAAACTGCCTCCCCATGTTTGATAGACAGTGTGGTATGTTTGGGATCATGAGCTGTTTCGTGCATTCTCCATTCTTTTCTCTTCCCATCATTCTGGTAATGTACAGGCTAGTCTTAGTTTCACGAATCCAAAGAAAGATGTTTTTAGATGTTTTCTGCCAAAGTCTAAGCTAGTCTTCTTGATGAGTATAACTAGAGGTTTGCACCTTGTTGTAAACCCTCTGTATTTCCATTCTTGAAGGTCTCTTTGGAACTTGTCAGTGGAACATCTGCTTCCTTCAGAATGTTATAGACTTGGTTAGATTTTGGGAAGTTGCTTTTTTAACTGTGAAAATAATTCACAAGTCATCATGCACTTCAGTTGTATTTGTGGTCTTTCAGGTTTTCTGCTGTTGCTGAGGTGGCCAGTGAATTATTTGTTTTTAGAAATGTCTCAAATTGTTGATTTGGACACTCCTAAGGTTTTTTGCTATCTCTCTGATGGGTTTATCTTAATTTTTTATCCTGATGATTGCACTCACTGACTTGCACTGACATCTCTTTGAGCCTCATATTTAAAATTACAATGAAAAGCTCCAAAGTACAAATGAAATAACTTGAATCAACTTCAGATATATTGTCTGCTTCATTTGTCACGAGATAACACAGGAACAGGGCTCACCTGGGCTTGAAACTGCTGTCCAGTTAATTCTAGAAAAGCTTCTAGCTTCTAGAAAAATATTAATTTTGTACATATATAAAAATGCCTGCAATTCCTAAACATTAATGAATTACTTTTGTTGCTGAAAGTCTTTTCAGTCACATCTCCATTGTTTTATTTAAAATCCACTGTGGTGGTGTACAGAGGCAAAATTATACATGTAAAAAAAGCACAGATGCCCTGTATGAAATGTTAAATGTATGGCCCTAATTGTAACTGTAACTGACTAAATGCCAACAGTCATAGAGATTTATTACGACTCCTTCATCATTATAAGAGGATTTATTCTAGTCTTATCATCAGATACAGTGTTACTGTATCATTATTGTGTTTCCATTGGATGATTTAAATTTTTTTTGTTCTTGCTTTTATTTTGTTAAAAATAATCCTACCAATGTAAAGTTCTCTGAGACCTAATACTGTCATCTTAAATGTCAGTATGTATTTCCTTTAGTGACTAATTTGGCAGAAAGTGCTACCTGTCATTTTCTTTTTTATATGTTAATGAAAAGTTCATTTAAATTTGCAGCAGCCTTGGCAGACCAAGGACATTCTGGAGAGATTATGTCTCTTGGCTGGCTTGGGAACACATTGGTATGTCCCCGGATTAGCTGGAGGAGGGTGATGGGAAGTTTTCTGGGCATCCTTGCTTGCCCCTGCAACCTGAACCTGGATAAGTGGCAGAATATGAATGGATGGATGCATGGATGGATGGATGATGGATGGATGATGGATGGATTTCTATACGTAAGATAAAAGTTTGCATGTACAACAGTCATTTTGCATTCAGTACTCATTAATGCATATATACTATCCAGATACCAGTGGTGAAAGAGCTGAAGTACAGCCTTCCCTGGAGCCTATCTAACCAGACACTTTGATGCCCTATGATAAGGTCCATTGCCATGGTGAAGGCTAAAGGTAAAATGGAGCTGCCTTTCATGAATACTATTTGCATATAATACTGTTGTACAGCTGTAAATCTCCTCTCAGTGGCTTGAAAATGACAGACGTGCATTATGTTTGGAGCAATAAATTTTTTAAATTCTCATGTCTTGCCACAGTTGTCCACATGCTCTTTTCTTCAGGCATGATGTACATTATACATTACAGATGACATATATACTCTGTGAGCTATCTTGTGTTTACAAGACATTATCTTTTATTAAACAGTTGTGTCACACAATACGTTCTACTTGTATGCATTTGGATTAGGGGTACGGGCATCTGCATAATTTAAGATAACTCTAATGTAGCCAGGTTTCAAAGCTGACAATATTTGTCATGACACTGCTTGCTTTTATTATATACTTAAATTGAATTACACAACTCTATATTTAAAACACATTTACACTGTTGCGAAACCAAACCTGCAAATCCATGAAACAGTGCAAGTAGTTTAAAAGATGGACCTCAAACTTTGTTGTGAAACACAATGGTGGCTCTGTCATGGTTTGGAGCTGCATTTCAACCAGTGGTGTTGGGGGTGCTGTCAAAATGGGTGGAATTTTGAACATAAAAATACTGTCAGATTTTGATCCACAATGCAATACCATCTGGAAAGTGTCTGACTGGCAATGGCTTCATTTTCAGCATGACAACAATACCAGACATGCTGCCAATGCAGGAAAAGCATATCTGGATAGAAAAATACACTATCAGCCGTGGGCTGGCCTTCCCAGGTGCTGGACCTCGACAATATTGAAGCAGTGTGGGATCATCTTGACAGAGAACAGAACAAAAAGGCAGCCAACATCCAAATAAGAGCATTGAATGTCCTTCAAGAAGCCTGGAAAACTAATCCTGAAGACTACTTAAATAAGAAAACTACCTCAGAGAGTTCAGCCTGTGCTGAAGAATAAAGTTGGTCATGCCAAATATTGACTTTCAGTCTTAATACAATTGTGCAAACTTTGTTTTGGCCTCTTATATTGCATTTCCTTTATACGTTTGCACATGTCCACCTATTTCCCATTCCTCTGCCAAAATCTAAAGGCATAAGAGGTGGCTCAAGACTTTTGCACAGCACTGTACATTGCACGTGGTTTGATTGTCAAAGAGATATCTAGACCGTGACAAGGTGTCAGTCACAAACCATCTCATTAGAGACATGAAACGCAATCTGGTGAACCCATTTCTTTTCAAAAATAATACATTACTCATCAATCAGGCTGCTACGATACAACAGCTGAAGCCATTTTAAGTTTCGGTTTTGTAATACATTTTGTGATCTCTGATTACATGGTGTAAATGCTTAGGGCAACATAAGATTCATCACTCAGCTTTCAAATACCATCCCTCTGACTTTAATCTCATCTCTTTTCTGTGTGACTCCGATATTGCTAAGATACATCAAGGATTGCCTCATATTATAATGTATAGCAATTAATGCTTTTAGTTTAAATCTCTTTCTGCTGCCGTGCTGTGTAAACAGATTAGTGTGCTATGCATTATATACGTATTGTATTTCTGCTCTGACTAATCTTGTCTCTGGATGGGCAAATGACAGTGACGACACGTGTTACAGTTACAGTGGTTTGAGTACTATAAAATTGTGGGATTCAGGAGAAAAAACATTTATGAACATTTTGAATTAGCAGCACATTTTCATTTAGCTCCACATCAAACTTTACAGCTGTTCGTCTGCAAGCTCTACGTCCAGGACTAGCTTCCCCGTTCTGCTACCAGTAGCTTTCATTGCACTTGCCTTTATTGCCATCAACTTGGGTAACATTATCTTCACTGCACACATGGCAAAACAAAAGAGAGGAATAGTAAATGACAGCAAAATGCTCTCTAATACTAAAATGAATGAAATGACTATGTAAAACAACTACACATAAATCAGAGACTGACATATGTAATCCTCTATAATTATATCACAATTAACACATCTCCAAAAATATGTTTGTCCTACATAACCAGGCTGATCGTATCCATCAAGGTGTCAATAGTCATTTTAATTGCACACCAGAAACAGCGGTAGAGGGAGGGGAGGTGTGTTTTTACTTTCCTCACATTTTCAGTTTTTTTTTAAATTTTATGGAATAACACAAAAATAGTCTGTACCCACTTTATAATTTATTCCATATGCAGATCTTCCTACTGAGTGATTTGTATTCTTCTGCACTGGAGAGGTTTATTAAATATCAATTCAGCTGCTATTGCAGCTTGTGAAAAAGCAAAATCCAACATGCTTTATTAAGAACTGTGTTAAATCTGCTGGTGTAAGTCTAATACTGATTATCACCGAAGTGGGGCTCCTGCATAAGGGCCGTTCAAGTATCTTGGCAACAGATTTGAGTGCTCAGTGACACAAACAAAGGCCAAAGCGGCGAATAAACAAGTAAAATACTCATATTACTTCAAGGCTAATAAGTCAACATTGCCACGATGCTAAAATCAAGAGAGTTGTTCAGATGATTCGGGTGGACTGCAGTGAACCACAGCAAAGATTTTGCTTCTCTTGCAGATCGCCTATGAATATGCCTATGTTGGCTTTACAGAAGACGCCTCAGGCAACACATCATCTCAAGATGGATGCCTCATCAAGATGATTGACAGGCACTGTAGAAGAGTTGTTCTTGTTGAAGTAAGAGGAGCTAAGACCAGACGTGGGCACCGACTTCCAACTACTTCCACCTTCACTTACTGTAGATATCGCATTGTAGATTAGAGTAGTTTGGTACTGGCTGAAGGAAAAGTGATCATATCTCACTCTCCTGTTTGTAAGAAGAGACAGCCGTTGACTCTGTCGGGCTGAGAGAGGATTTTCCTGCTTCTGCACATTTCTGTCCTTCCTCACAAGGATTCCTAAAGGATGGAATAACAGCATGTGAGGAACTTAGCCTTGTTCGTACTCCAGTTAACTCTGGCAGGACTAATAATGTTCTTTCTGCATCAAAGGGAGAATTTGCAAATTCAGTCTTAATTGCTGGCCAAAGGAAGGATCCAAAGAGTTGCATGAATAAGTAACAAAAACAAAAAAACAATAAAATAAATAAAAAATGTTTAAAAAAAAAAGAAAGTGGGGAAAAGTTGTGTTTCTCTATATTATTATTTTTTGGTTAATTAGATTATTCTATGAGTTATTTTAATTTTATTTTTCTTCAGATTGGTATCTGCTGTCTGAATTCTGGCCAGAAACTTTTAATAGATTATGTGATGGCTTCATTTTCAACAGCTAAACTTGTCTGACAATTACTTTGATGTTTATTACAAACATAAAAAAAAAAAAAAAACTGCTCCTAATGCAAATGTGTAATATGATTTGCGTCAGTTCGGTGGCAGCGTAGGAATTATAAAAGCTGCTTTAAGGGTGAATTTGTGGCTTTGAAAGTGTTTAGAGTCTGGCGCTAGCAGATAGTCCTTTCATTTGTTGTTTATTTATTTTGATTAATAATATTTGATGATTCAAATCCTTTTTATCAATTTCACTCAGTTTAAAATTCAAATGAGTGTGTCTGACGCTACAAAACTCACCTCACACATGTGATCCCCGAGGAATGCACACCTCATTAAGTCAATTAGAACAATCTCTATTGTTTTGGCATCAGTGAAAGCAGCGGTGACAAAATTTCAAGACACGACTGAAAAATGGAATAAAGTAACATATGATTTTGGAGTGAGAGTCAGGTGAGGCATTCTGTGTGTCTAAGAATAAAGTGGAGCACATGATCTCTTTTTAAAGTGTCTTGAAGCGTTGCTTGTGGTGAGCAGCTGGAGACGTTCATCCAGTAGGACATCTGTGGTGTGCTTTTCATCAGAGATAAGAACCAAGGTTCAGCCATGAAGTGGATACATAAATCAGCCGACAGATAAACAATACCGCAGGTAGGAGAGGCTGCCAATTCAGCAGATGACACTAGCTACTTGTTTAGATTGCAATAGACCAGATATAATATTGTTAAAAGGTGGCATGTGGACCATTTGCATATACTCCACTCCTTCATTAAATACACACTCATCTCTGACCAAAAATGTGGGACTAAAAAAAGTAGATATTAAGCTGCTTCAAAGCATTGGCGTTATATTTAAATTATGCTAATTAAATTAAACAAAGACCATTGCCAAACAAAGCTCAGCAGTTTCCACACACCTGTTCATTTTGGATGGCACATTTAGTTAATTCTGAAGCAATTTGCCTTCACAAGCAAATCTGTCAATTATGGTTCTCTTTATTTCAAAGCAAAGACCACTGTTTTATAAAAAACAAATGAATAAATTGCAAAATTTCACCATTTTAATAGCAGCAAAGATGAGGACGAGGCAAGTGAGCCAAGAAGGAATGTGGATGTTGATGAATTACTTATCATTGCTATTCATCATAACTCAAATGGCTGGATCTGTATGGTGCTTTTTAACACACTGAACTTGAGGCTGCCTAACATCAAAGCCATGGTAAAGTTGTGTGTTGAGGTATATAAGACAGAATTAAATCAAGGTAAGAGCCCATTTCATTTCTCTTCGACACTTTATCTGATTGGCCTGTAGATCATTTTTCCAGCGTTAGCCACGGATTCAAGAAAGTGTGGTCTGATTTCCTGAGGTTTATGCTCTAATTTCAGTCTCCGTAAGCATAGTTGTGCTGTATGTGCACATGCTTCACCGATCGCCGTCTCCCCATCTGCCCTGGTAATATTTTTCCTCGGGGAAGCTGCTTGACACAGAGAAGCAGATCCGTCTTGCCTTCTTTGCAGAATCTCCTCAGTACTGTAGTCATACCAGAATGCCTTAAGTGAGGGTGCAGATAAAATGTGGCTCAATATGTCACCATCTATTACATCTTTACCAGTGGGGTTCCTTTGGAGCAACAGCGATGCAAAAGCTGCAGTAGCTTGGGGTCAAGAAATGAGTGATAAGTTGAGTAGCAGTAATTTTTAAATTCACACATGTTCAGCCACTGTTATAGTATAGGGACTTTGACGTACTGTATGACAATGGAAATACAGTATATAAGGCAGAAACAGAGTTTGTAAAATTGTATTGAGCTTAAAAGTCAATATTTGATATGACACAGCCTGAACTGTCTCAGGCAGCTTTCGTGTAATTTCTTTAAGTAGTCTTCAGGAAGAGTTCTCCCGGTTTCTTGAAGAACATTCAAAACTCTCATTTGGGTGCTGGCTGCCATTTATCCCATTCTCTGTTGAGCTGATCCCACACTGCTTCAGTAATGATGAGGTCCAGACTCTGGAGATGCCAGTCCACGGCTGATAGTGTATTTTTCTATCTAGATATGCTTTTTCTGCATTGGCAGCATGTTGGCGATCATTGTTGCTGAAAATGAAGCCGATCAGATGTTTCCAAAGGGTGTTACATTTTGACAGGATCCTCAAGATCACTGGTTTAAATGCAGTTCCAAACCAATGACAGAATCTCCACCATTTTTAACAGACTGTCGTAGACATTCACTATTGTACCTCTCTCCTGACCTCCTTAGTACATACAGTATAGTGACAATTTGAAACAAACCCTTCAAATCTGGAATCATCACTACATAAAACCTGTTACCAGTTATTGTCTGTTGTGGCATACCTCAGTCTTTTCTCTCTGTTTCCCTTCCTTAAGAATGCCTTCTTTACAGCTGCACTGAGACCATTTTTGATGAGGCTTCAGTGAACAGTATCTGGATCAGCTGAAGGGTCAAATGCATCTCTCAGGTCCTGTGTCAGGTCTTATATAATATAGACTGAAAGCAACACAGCTGCTGTAGACAAAGCGGCGGTGTGTGTGTGAGAGAAAATGCTCTTTAGTACTAGCAGTAGTATTAAAAGACTGCATGTGTGATTTAAACATGCTGGTCAGTAAGACTGGACAAGATCTACTATATTTATAAGTATTGACTGACACGTATAATTTATAAGTGTTGACTGCATAAATTAGCAGACTTATTAATATCACAACGCCATCATTAAGACATGAGAGAATCTCATGTAATTTGGCATACCTCAACCCTGTTTCTCTTTCATACAAAGGGCTTCTTCACAGCCATCCTTCCACTGAGACCATTTCTGATGAGGCTTCAGTGAACAGTAGATGGATCAACTGAAGGGCCAGACACATCTCTCAGGTCCTGTGTCAGGTCTTTGCGGGACTTTTTCCTATTTCTCAAGGACATGACTTTCAGATTCTATTCATCTGCAACGCATAGGCCAGCCACTTCTTTTTTGTCCTCCAGTTGTCCAGTATCCTCAATTTTTTTTTAAAGGATACACTGCACACCATTCCGAGATATGCTTTGCTAAGATGTCTGTTATGTGTACACACAACAGACATCTTAGCAAAGCATATCTCGGAATGGTGTGCAGTGTA
>VUQK01012713.1:33719-43990 GCA_015106715.1 Bujurquina vittata
TGTGCGTGTGTGTGTGTGTATGTGTGTGTGTGTGTGTTTAATCCAGGTATGCTTTTCCTGCATTGGCAGTGTGTTTGGCATAATTGTCATGCTGAAAAATGAAGCTGCCAATCAGACTCTTTCGACATTGAAAGCCTGGAGAACTACTGCTCAGGTCTGACTCTTCAGAAGCAAAATCTAAAGAAATATTGAATGTCTTGAAACTTTTGCGCAGTACTGTTATTGCTTGTGTAGTGTACTTACCAGAAGTAGCACATGTAACATGGTGATAGTTTGTGAACATCTTGAACCTGCACCTGACCTCACAAATGTCAGGTGCATTACATGTTACATCATCCAAACACAACACTGGTGACCTGACTTCATCCTATTGGCTGCTCTTTGCTATGTAGTCAAGATGGCGACCACATAGCAGAGGGTAGCCAGAGAGTGATGAGTGTACAGTATTTCACACTCTAATTTAGCTTCATGTGGCCATACTTATGTGATAGCAATTACTCTCAATTCTACTTGAATTTCTTGATTACATATTAAAGAAGCAACCTAGAGTCTAAACCTAAATTGTTCACCATTACAATCCTGGCAGTAATGGGTAAATTCATACTGTGAGTGTTAATGTTCAATTTTGATGTAATGATCCCATTTCCCAAAGAACAGCACTACAGATGTACCACTCAAGAGATTCATGCAAATATATACTGTACAATAACAAGAGTAAGTTCCCCACATGCACCACATATGTCACTTAGATCCCTGCAAGGAAATGTCCTCATTGTCCTACATTTCCATGACATCCTTCCCAATAGGAGAGAGATGTAAAAGTTGTATGAAATCAGACGTGAATGTTCAGATCGAGGCCATATTGCCATGTCTTACATAAGCTGGAGCCTATATGACAGTGATGTAAATTGAAATATAAAACGTCAGATTTGCAGTGCTTTTATTTCTGTTCATTCGAGTGTTAAAATAGATGAGTCATGTATGAAGGAAAGAAGAACCCTGGAAAAATGAAACTGATCCTGCATTATGAATATAAACCAGTTACAATCAAGAGAAGAAATTAAAAAAAAATATCTTGAACAGGGTAAAAACTTTTAAATTTAAAAAAAAAAGATATTTTGGAAACTAGAAGCATTGTTTAGACTCTTAAGTTATCCTTGGAGCATAACACTGAAACATTAATCTCATATTTATGTGAGTATGATATCTGCAGTACTAGTAGCATTTAACAGGTTCTTGGTTTTCCTACACACTAAATACTTGAACTTCTTTTCATAAAAGTTGAGCTAGATTGTGATTTTTTCCCCTTTTTTTTTTTAATCTTCTCATCATTTTTATTTGCCAACCAGCCTGGAAATAACCTGGGTAGACAACTGCACCATGTCAGCATCTCTCTCTCTTTTTTTAGCCTCAGGCTGGCAGCATTTGACTGAAATGTTCCTAATATGGGAACACAATGGCAACCTTTGTGCTCTCATCCATTACTGACTAACAGAAGACACTTTTCAAGCAAAAACCTAATTAAAGAAAACAAATTCATATTATTTGCAATGAAAATTCAGCACATTTATGTAAATGGGTGGCACAGTGGTCCAGTGGTTCACACTGTTCCTTCATGGCAAGAAGATCCTACGTTTGAATCCATCAGTTTACATATTCTCCCATTGCCAGCAGGGGTTCTCAGGCTTCCTCCCACAGTCACAAGACGTGCTTGTTAAGCTAATTGTTGATTTGAAAGTGGCCTTAGGTGTGAATGGTTGTCTGTCTTCCTGTGTTAGCCCTGTGATATACTGGCAACCTGGCTCTTGCCCCATGACAGCTTGGATAGGCTCGAGGCCCACTGTGACCCTGAATTGGATAAATGGAAGAAAATTGAAGGATTTACATAAGTTCAATGTTATCGCTCAGTTCTGAGTGAACTAGCGCATATATTTTTAAGAATTGTCTATAAACAGAAGGAAGCAGGACACACTGAGCGTGATAATAAAATACTTTTGAGAATGTGTCAAGCAAATAAATAAATGAAAGATGTTTGAATATTTAATGAGTTAAATGTAAGTAAGTCTCCAGCTTTGTTGTAGTTTGCCCTAGAGCTGCAAGTATGCAAATGAGTATGTGCGTCCTAATTATTGGCTCTGCATCATAGCATTATTTACTGTTTCACTGGTATTGTTCAAAAGCCACTCAGCTGACACGCAATACATGTATATAGGTTAATTGTGTTGATCATATGTTTTAGAGGTTGGATGTTTTATGTGAATATATGGACATATGAAACACCACAGATAAGGTCAACAATATCTGTTTGAGCCTTTATATGAAGGAACAGTTATACTTGACACAAATCTCACAGCAAGGCCAGTGGCTTTGTTTGTCTAGTGTTGATAAAAATTTAGGTTTATGACTTTTTTGGCAGCATCAGTAATGCCACTACTGTAAAACGACACCGCACCCATTATTTACACTGACCATTCCAAGCGTTTCAGGCGCATCAATGCATTTGAGATTCATTAAAAACTGGTTGCTAAAGTTTGACATGTTCTAAGCAGATGCTAAAAAGGGCATAAAATTTACTCGTCCCAAGTGAACTTGCAGTATGTCAGTAAGCGGTCTGTTAAAGCAGCCTCAACCAGGTCTGTCCACTGAGATAACAGCGGCTAAAGTTACCCTGAAATTGCACTGAAATTAGCTGTAGTTCAGCCTGAAGTGACAAGAGGAAGTGTCACCAGCTACACTACAACACATGCAGTCATTCAGGTACACTGCTGTGTGCTCAGTGCAGGTGAGGAATTATTTGAGTCCTCTCATGGCAGTTATCCATGTGTTTTAGTTTGTAAATGAACTGCAATTTTTTTTAAATATTCTTTTTCTTTTTTTTTTAAATTTAAGATTTGCAAAACAGCTTCATATATATTATTATCAAACTGTGGACTTCAGCCATTTTCTTGGGGAATCCAAGGCAGGTTTTGAACCAAATTTGTATTCTGAGTAGGTGCAACTTTGAATTTCAGTGTATTCCATCCCATCTGTAATTTACTTTGATATGGACACTTCAAATGTATAAAGGGGGTCACTGACCATATAGTTCTACTAAACCAGATTTAAACATGGAAAACCAAAAGGAAATTCACTACCGATTAAGCATCAGCCAGGTATCTTGCAAAAAAATGTTTGGTGTTTCAGAGCACTAGGTGTGCGAACCATAGTAGAAATTTAAAAAAAAGTGAACGCACAAGATGATTCAGGTTACATGGTTAGCAGTAACGTGTCGTGTCGAGCAAACTTTGTGTAATGCTTAACTGCTGCAAAAATGTGCAATTTAAATGAAAGGACACACATTGCTTCAGGGTCTACTGAAAGGTGACTCACATGATACGGCATCTGGAGGAGAAAAAAATAATAACCCTTGATAACTTAGAAGTAAGGAATACCAATGAGTGACCTCAAAGATATTTGTCATTGGCAAGAATAAGCCCATCTGTTTGCTAAGCAGGTATAAAGGCTTCACTTGCAAATTTCCTCCTGTTCACGGTTGCTGAAGCAGAAAGCAAATGGCTATGCCTTGACATATAGAGCAATTTTCTTACAGAATCCATTGTGTTATTGTTGTAATGCAATTTGAATCATTTTATGAGGACTCTTTCAGCAGTCTCAGCTTATGTATATGTGCAATGTGCCGGCAAAATAATCATTTGGATATCATTACCTTCTGAGAGAGATAACGGCATTTAAGCCTTATGATGCCCATCCAGTGCTGCTATATGCCCAACAGAACTCAGGCACGACTGTAGATCTTTTGCTTTATCCATTGCGATTTAATGAAAGTATTTATGCATCTTGAGCACTTTTTTACTCAGATGAACATCTACATTTGTGGGGCAGGAGGAAAGAGGGGTAACTCAGTGCTACTGAAAGGTCTCTAAAATAACCGAAGTTGCAGCAAGATTTTGTAGCCAATTATTGACAGTAGAGGTTGGGGAACCCTTGCGCAGGTCATGGAATCTTATTTGAAATGGCTTCATTATAAGTCTAGAAAAACGTTGATCTTGCAGGCTGCCTTGTCAGTGCTGTCATCGATCGCAAGGCGTACATGCATTCAGTTTGCATTCTGTTTGTCTTCCTACATCTTGGTTCCTCGCCTCCCACACAACCTCTCATCTCCTCCCAGGAAGTATGGCTCTAATGAGGGGTGGAAAATATATTGCAGAAGGAGGAGATTTGTGCAGAACCAAGATGAGACTTTAAAGAAAAAAATGTTTCTTCATGTGAATATCTGCAGTGATTTCGTATCAGGTTGCTCTAGTGGTAAGCCATTTAAGGCTTAATCATGTTTAATCATTCCCAGCTGATTTAAAATACAGAGGGCATCTAATTTAAAAAAAAGTATCATAAAATCTATTGTGAACTTGCATTATGGATGAGGTATTATAGGGAGGAAAAAGGCTTCATATATTTCAAGGGTTACGTTGATGTCTTTACACTCCGCTATGCATGTTTTCTAGGACATATACATATTTGATGTATAGCAACTGCAAAAAAGACTTTAAAGCAGCTATTGTCTGAGAGCTATAGGCTTTACTGTTACACTACAGTATGCTGTATTTAGGTCAAGCAGCTTGTACTGTATGTGGTGAAGGCCAGTGCATGTGAAGATACTTATTGAAAAGTTACTTCACTGTTTCCTCTGACAAAACTGCTATGACGGATGTCAAAATATTGGGACAGTCAGTATGATTGCAGGTAAACATCAGTTCTTGAGTAACAAAGGAAAACAGAGGTAGCAGTGATGGAATGACAGATGGAAATACCCCAAAGAGAACAAGCCTTAGACTGTCAGAAAATTAAAAATGCTCATAACAGACACCTGGGTGAATGATTTCTTTTCTGAGGCGACACTAATGTCTACATATGAGCATGGAGTGAAAGATGTGTTAATTATCCTTTATTCCTTTATTTATAGGGGATGTCACCTTAACAAATTCCTCAGCAAGAATCAATTCCCATCAGTGGTGTTAGTGGATTTATTTGCTCTTCATCCTGCCAAACATAAGTCTTTTATTTCACTTCACTGCAACATGCAACCAATCCACACACACTTTTTTTTTTATCTTGCACAATCACGGGGTTTTCTGAGATTTCAGCTGAGAAAAAGCAGGAAGTAATACAGATCTGCTGTTCAATGCAAGGAAATGTGCCATAGCATCTGCTACCTGTTTTGCTTTTTAATCGGATCTGGATAAGTACTATTTTTCTTCTCTACCCTGAATCCTATTTACTTGAATTTTAAGATTTAGACTGATAGCGCACTTCTGCCTGTGCTTGGAGCTGAAGTCAGGACATGATTAGGCTAGCTTAAGGTAAGATTGGCAGCTAGAAAAAATAAAAATAATTAAAAATCTTTTGACATAAAAAAAAAAGGCACATATACAAACACCTCCATCAACACAACATTTACTCAATTTCTTCAAGAGATTTGAACATGAAAGACCAATTGAAACTTCTATAGGCTTGTAGGAGTGTAGTATGGGCTAATTGGGGATAGCAAGAACTGTGATTGCTTGCCCATATTCTCCCACACGTGTTACAGGAAATAAGGAATTAATAGCAAAATCAAACAGATTGACAGATAAAAAGGCAGGGCCATTCACATATGTCATCCAGTTAAAAAATCTTGCTCAAGCTGGCAGAGTGAGTACTTGGCAGTAAGAGGGGATAATGTAGATCTGCTGGATATAATTTGTAACTAGATTCAGAATTAGCCAGCAAAGGGTGTAGAGACATCTACTATTAAATGGAAAGAGGCATTTCAGACTTTTGCATTCAGCTTTTACATGTATTAATTTAAATCACGTTTCTCCTGTGAAGGGCTGAGGCACACACTGGAGATGAGCTAAAAGTATTCTAACACAGGTGGTATGCTGGCCCAGCCATAGCCTAACAGCAAAAATGCTTTGAGGCCTTGCTTTTTGGATGCTGGGTCACCTCCTGTTTTTATGGAATTCCTCTGCCTGCTGTGGATTCCTGCTACTATTCAAACCCATACAGGTCATGATCAACTTTAATCTCTAAATTGCCCATAAGAGTGGATTAAGAGAATTGTACATTCAGGTTTCCTGCTGGTGACTCATATTGGCCTAATAGGACCCCAGGACCTAAAGCAGAAGGAGGTAACTGATGGAAATTGCAAATCAAAGACTGTAATACAGCAATAACTGTAAAAATATGGTAATATTTTGAAAGCCACAAAAAGTGAATAAGGTGTTTTGCCACTGAGTGTTTTCATGTTATAAGTCTGCTCTTGCATGAGCAGTTCAACAAAATGTGGGTTGAAATATTTTTCTTTTCTTAACCATAGACAGCTAAATGTATAAATGGTTGGTTTTCATTTGTGTCAAAGTAGGATTTTGGGAGCTCCTGAAAATATTAGGTTTTGAACATGAGGGGTTGGGCTTCTTTCCAATCATTAGCTGCATATATGCTGTTTTAATGCACCAATGCATACAGGAGTATGTGAATATACAGCTTATGTGACTGCCTAAGTATGAAAATCCAGCTCCTGCATACAGAAATACCTCACGAATCTATGTGAACAAAAAAATATCCGCACATATGGAAATCAGTTCACTGTTGACACATTCAGAGTGAAATATTGAGGCCTTGCTCACTGGGACTCCTTTATAGTGCATCTGATATATTCACTTATCAGTTTCAGAAAATATCATTGAACATCAACTAAGATAAATTCTTTTTCTTTTGGGCTGAATTATGAACGAATCTCATTAGCAATGTTCAGATGCAATTTCCTGTTCTTTCATATCACTTCAAAACTGTGCTGAAGTTGGGATTTTACATAATTTAGCAGCAAAATCAAGTGAGATCTGTGATTCCATGTGTATGCCAAAGTTTTCCATTTACAAAGGCTGGCTTGGATGGACTAGAGGGAATTGTTAGGTTAAAGATTGTCAAAGTTGTCTTTTCCCCGCACTTCTTCAATCTCATCTATAAGTAAATCCATGCGTTTGCACAGCCGGCCGTCCACTTACCTACACAACATGCCCATGTTCATAAGCAAATGCTTAAAATAGGCTTGAACCATCTACACTGGGAAGCAAATTTGCGGATTAGTTCTTCATCACACTGAGTCTCCAGGGTGCAATCATGTCATTCACAGTGGAGCTAATAAATACCAAGCTCATTTCACACCACGTTTCACTTCGATGTTGATGATATTAGAAACATTATCCATTCCTGCCATGTGCCGTATGAGCAGGAAGAAGAGTGTGGGGTTAGTCGATCCGTCAGGTATGTCTTTTTCTGCATATTTAAGAGGAGGGATCGGCAGGAGGGTTAAACTGTGAATTCTATACATAAACAGATGGCATGATAAATAGATGATAAATAGAAACAGAAAATAGAAGTGAAGGTTAGCAAGCTGTGGTGCAAAAATGCACTTCTTTTAGAAGAAGAAGACGTGGAAAATTATTGCAGGGATACAGTAGCTTATGATTAAATGGGAAGCAGATGATTTGTGTGTATTCATTGCTTTGAGAAATCAATCAATTGTAAGGCTCTTTTTATGTCATAATTACCTGGAATATCTTGTTGAATTATCTTTTTTAAGTCCTTTTTTTAATTTTCTGACCCACTCATGCCTGATTACAAAGACATTCCTTCATTTTAGCAGCAGGCCAATTGGAAGAAATGATAGTTAATACAACAGGTTAACCCCTTAAGTAGTGTGCATGCTTGATCCATTTGTGTAGTGGCTTTGCTCTTGACTAGACAAATATAGAATTATCGTGGAAATATCTTCTTTGATGAGCCAAATCAACACTGCCAAGGTTTTGACATTTAACCACTAGAACATAAGCTTTGATCAGAAATTTAGATGACATTTAATAGAAAATGTTTGAACTGACTGAAAGTAATTGGAAAGTATGTTTTTCCTCCATGTCAGTCAAACACTGTAGGTCAGAGTTGTCAAAGTCTATCTCTGAAAGAGCCACACTGAGAGGAGAGTAATTAAACGTCTGTGTCCAGACTTTAACCCATTTAGATAGAACATGAGAAAAATGTTTTAAATTCCTCAGCAAATGCAAACAATGTTCTTACTTTAATTAAATAGCAGAATTTATACTTTAATATATACATTATATTGACAGAGTATTTGCTCATCTGCCTTCGCACGCATATGAACTTGAGTGACATCCCATTGTTAATCCATAGGGTTTAATATGATGTCGGCCCACCCTTTGCAGTTATTACAGCTTAAACTTTGGGAAGGCTTTCTGCAAGGTTTAGGAGTGTTTATAGGAATTTTTGACCGTTCTTTCAGAGGCGCATTTGTGAGGTCGAGCACTGATGTTGGACGAGAAGGTCTGGCTCACGGTCTCCGCTCTAATTCATCCCAGAGGTATTCTCTTGGGTTGAGGTCAGGGCTCTGTGCAGGCCAGTCAAGTTCTTCCATACCAAAGCTCATCCATGTCTTTAGGGACCTGCTTTGTGCACTGGTGTGCAGTCATGTTGGAACAGGAAGGGGTCATCCCCAAACTGTTCATATAAAGTTGGGAGCATGAAATTGTCCAAAATGTCTTGGCATGCTGAAGCATTAAGAGTTCTTTTCACTGGAATTAAGAAGCTGAGCCTCCTGAAAAAAAAACCCACACCGTATTTTACGTGGACTACCACTTTGTGTCTGAGTTAATGTTATTGCTTCCACTTTATTATAATACCACTAATTTCCCAACTGGACTTGGAACACCTAAATTTAATGCTTTGGGGACGCGAGTGAGTACTTTTGGAAATACAGCGTACTTTAATTTTACTTGTTTAAATTTAGTTTTCTGCACATTTTAATTGATTTTTTAAAATGTGTGTGTTTAAAGCTTGATTGTGATTATTGAGCTTGATTTTTGTTATTATTAATAAATTATTCTGCTTATATTCCTCATGTTAATAGTTTCACGGCATTAGCATATTTTCTCAGTAAGTAAATTTAACTTACTTGTAGGATTGACAGACAGAAAAATCTATGTAGCTTAGCACTGAAAGTGCCCATTGATTGAAACCTGTCTGTTAAACAGAGCATGATCATTTTGGGCATTTTTCTTGTTACATTATCTAAAATAACCAATTAGCCACAGTGAGCTGCTTCATGAAGAAGCAAGGTAAGTCAGAAAAGGTGTCTGCAGTTGTATAGAAGACAGCGTAACGCTAGCAACATCAAATTAAACAAAGCTTCATTGCAGTTAGATGGAGGGAAAACAGTCATTGACTGATTTGTTTTAAAATCAAAATATTATTTTCCTTGTGTGCTAGCACTGTAATTAGATATACCTTCTGCAGAACATCTACCATATCTGGTATTCTGTTTGTAACCTCATTTTTTAGAAGACTGTCATTATAATGTTTTGTTGATATGATTTATTTGCCAATATTTGCTTTAGACAAATTAACCTCATGCGACAAAAAAAAAGATAATGACAGCAGACAAAGAACATCTCAATATTGATATTAATGACATTGCTGTTTGTCCACTTCAGTGTAAAGCAGCAGTAATGACACGATGTGGTGTTAAATCAGACAGCTCAATTGCAGTGTTTGGTCAACAGACTGACATTAAAGGGTCTGTCTTAACAGAAAGTTCTGTCTGGGTTGATCGCTTGTATGGTTGAAAAGGAGTAGCTTTGTCAAGATTTTATCAACACCGTTACTGAAACTCGTAATGACACTGTTTTGAATAGGAGCAGATAAAAATGCCACTTTTGTAAGTATATTATGTTTATTCAGCAGCTGCTATGATAAAGGATACTTACTGTCCTGGGAGCTTCTGAATGGGATTGCAGTTTAAAGAGTAGTTGTTTTTAACTCCACTGTTGAGCCTGAAATCCTTTCACGATAAATTAGCACACAGCTCTGTGATGCTGTGTTAGTCTCTGTTTCGCTTTACCTTATCTTTTATTAATGAACTGTGGCTCTCTATCTGCTGATGAAGCTGCTGCTGTATCAGTGAATAGCAATTCTTACAACCAACATTAACTGAGTCTCGAGTTAATAACCACAAACTAAGATTAATAACGAGTGTTAACTTTACTTGAGGTCAAGACTGTCACATAAAGAAACATCACAGTCTGCAGTCTTGCTTGATGCTTACTTCTGCTCTACAGAGAGGTGCAATGGATTGCAGCGGTGTCAAGGTGAACTGAGTTCAACAGTACATTGGAGAATGCTGGGGTTCTTTGTTTCAAGAAAACCGACCTACAGTTCCCTGC
>VUQK01012713.1:49473-70180 GCA_015106715.1 Bujurquina vittata
AACAGCAAAAAAAAAAAGGACTTTAAGTTAAAGAAAAAAAAAAAAAAAAAAAAAAAAGCTTAATAAAATAAAGGAGAAATGTGCTAAAGATGTATGAAATAAACTAACTTCCTTTGGAGGTGATGCAGCCAACATGTCTGATTAAGGCTTAAGTCACAGGCCTAGAGGCCCATCAGTGACCCCCTGGCAATCTGTGCTTACTGGGAAAACCTGTGTATTCCCCAGCTTTCTGGCGAGTGGATGCTGGGAGTTGCTGGCTGTTGTTGGGTGAAATCAGTCACAGGACCTCCATGTGATCACTGTGGTCACTAGCAGGTTCCTATAGTCACCTGTAGTTTATATGCAAGATGCCGACTTGCCTGCAAACACTCACCTGCTAACCATCGAGTAGTAGTGAAATAACCAGCCATTAGGTGTCTGTGACTGGAGCTTAGCCATCAGTTTCAGCAACCACTCGCAACCAGTTGGGGAATACTGTTTTCCCGAGCAAGTGGCAGTTGCCAGCTGGTCTCTAGGCCTGTGTGACTTACTCTTTTTGAAAAAGTAAGTTAAGCCCACCTGAGAATAGAATTTTGCTGCACTTATTTTTATGTGTGAGTCTGCTGTAATCTGCACTTGTTTTGTAGAATCCAAGGTGGAACAGTAAATAAGTCGATACAGTGACAGTACAGAAAAGAAATGGTCTCAGTATATTAATGTCTGAAGGTTGTAGTCTGTAAAGGATTTGTTATCATCTAGTAAATGTTGGGTTTTGTATAAAGGCATGCATTTACTACAGCATTTACTTTAAGTGGATGTAGACATCCTCAAAGTAAAGCTGAATGTGAACTTTTTGCACTCACAATAAATGATTTTTGTCTGATAGAATATACAAGTTGACAAAGTTACAGCGGCAGTTCATAGAGGTTTTAACAACCGTGGCTGTACTATAAAGTCTGGGTATATTGGCTGCATGCTGAGCTCAGAATGTACAGGTGCTCGTAGGGCAAGCCCCGAACAGCTGGGTTATCCCTTATTTACACACTCACAATGCATTTTTGGCCTTGTACAGCAGACCTTGACGTTACTGCTTGCCTTTCACTAACTATAGATTTAAAACCTAAAATTGATCTCAAAATAAACTCCTTCTTCTTTCAGAAGATTGTTTCAGGGGTCGCTGCAGTAGGTTGTCTTCCTGCATCTCACCCTATCGCTAGCATCCTCCTTGGTCACACCAACCTTCCCCACCTCCTGTCTTTTTAGTGCCGCTGCCTCCAAACATCATACATCATGGTTTCACTACCATTTTGCAAACCTTCCCTTTCACTCTTGCTGCTATCCTTCTGTCACAAAACATCCCTGACACTTGTCTCCACAGACTCTATCGTTCCTGCACTCTTCTTCACCACTTTTCTAAACTGCTCTCTCTCTCCCAGACATCTCCATACCTCCACAAGCACGGCATCTGAACCAGCTGTCTTTCCACTCTTAATCCTCTTCATACCTGCTCCTTTCTAATGCTCTGCACTTCCCTATTCACTCACTGCCCCCATCATTTTCTTCATTCATTGCTTCCCAAAGTACCCCTTCATCTCCTCAGCACACTCTCCTTAATTGTTACTACATTCCCATCTCTGTCTTTAATCACTCAACCTGCTGCACATTCTTTCCAGTTCGATGTCTCTGTCTAGCCAATCAATACAAGTTCTTTTCTGCTTCCACAGTGTCCAGCATCATATGCATACAGCATCACTATGTACCTTTTCCTTTTACTTTCCCACTTCTTTCTTATCTGTATGCCGACATTAACAGTACTCCTCTCTACTTTCTTCACCACCCTGCTTGCACCATGTTGTCCTCATTAACCTATTCTTTTGAATGCTTCCCTGTACTTCTTCATTCCTCCACCAAGTCCCATAATGTTCTCTACTCTGTCCCATTCATCTGGTAACTCTTCTCTACCACCCAAATCTTGTCTTAACTCTTCCCTGAACTCTGTGCGAAGTTCTTCTTGCTTCAACTCCATCATTTAATCCCTGCCTCAGCCTTCCTCTTCTTGATTTTCAAAGCCGCCCCAGAGACTACCATTTGATTCTCTCCTGCCACCTTGCAGTCTCCTATCTCTTTTAGATTGCACCTGCTGCATAAGATGTGGTCCACATGTCTTCACCTTCTTATAGATCACCCCATGTTCCTCCCCCTACTTGAAGCACATGTTGACCACAGCCATTTTCACAAAATCCATTACCATCTGTCCTTCTGGAATTCTTTCCTTAACACCATACCTACCCAAGACCTTCTCATCACCCCTGTTCCCTTGTTGACGTGTCCATTGATCCTTCAATCACCACTCTCTCCCAGTTTGTCTGACTTACTCCAGAATTCATCTTTCTCCTCTAAGTGACATCCAACTTGCAGGGTATACGCAGTGACAACATTCAACACCACTTCTTCAATTTCCAGCTTCAAACTCATGATCCTGTCTGACACGCTCTTCAGTTCCACAACACTATTAACATACTCTTCCTTCAAGATTACTCCTACCTCATGTCTCTTCCTACCTACACCATGGTAGAACAGTTTGAATCCACCTCCACTGCTCCTGGCCTTTCTTCCTTTCCACCTGGTCTACTGAGCAGTCTATATATGTCCCTGTATCAGCCAGCTTTCTCCTACATTTTAAGTCCCTACCCTCACCTCCACACCTTTCATTTACTCTCGCTGCCTCCAAATACGCCTCCTCCTTCTCCTCTTTCTTTGACTTCGGCTTGTGATCAACGGCCAATGTTACCCTGGACCCTGACCCATCCAATATGTCATTATTGATGATCCTAATATTTGATTTGGTAAAGATTTTACACCAGTTTGCCTTCCTGACACAACCTTCCCCATTTACCCGGGCTTGGGACTGGCACTAGGTATACAATGGTCTGTGGCTCGGTTAAAAGGAAAAAAATAATAAATAACTACTTTCAGCTGCTCCTTTATTTGCAAGGTGTCACCGAGGCAGGTAACTCCACGGTGACACAAACATTTGATTTATTACCTTCAAACTTTGCCCATTGTGAGCCATGTTCATTTTAACCCTCCCTTCTCATTAAGGTACATGAATGTCCCTCTTCTATACGTTGACTTTGGCTTGTTTGAGACATTTTTACATCTTAAGGTGTCCAAAGGCAGCTGGCCTGGACGGTTTTCCAAACATGATGGCAGTCATTTTCTCGTTAAGCTTTTAGTTGCTAGATTGGTATGCAAATTCCATGTGTATGTCTATACTTATTTTAAAAAGAAATATTTTGAAAAAAAAAAGGCTTTTAACATTGTAATATGAAGGGTTATCAATAGCTGCACCTGCTGCTAAGGGCAGAAAAATACTAAATTAGGTGGTAACCTTGGATTAAATCATTAACAAAATTAAACCCTCTTACATCGCCACCCTTTTTAATATAGGAAAGCATATCAAAGTTAACAGTGCTTGGGTCAACCAGCAACACTTTCTGTTTCCTTCAAGAGCAAAGGAAAGGTGGAGACTGCTGATAAGAATAGTAGAATGGCTTAGAAATTACATGCTTTATATTAAAATCCTTTTTTTCCTCTCAGAAACTACTGCTGCCACTTGTGGACCTCAGATGAACCCTTAGCGGTGAGATAATAAGTAAAAATGCTTCACTGGGTTATAAATGTTGACAACTGAAAGAACAGGTAGCAGGCAGCATTTTATGTATTGTTTTAGGTTGCCTATTCTTCTCCGGGTTAATCCAATTAAGATTAGAAACTGAAGATTTATTCAGGGAGTGACGGCAGCCTCGGGTTCAAACAGAGAGCCAAAATATGCGGCTGAATAAATTCATTAAAAGCACATGGCAGAAAAAGAGCCAAGAAAAATGTTCAAGGGCAGAAGGAGAATTTTAGACGGAAGAAAAGTGAAGCAGTCCAAAAGTCAAGCAAAAAGTTTTTATTAAGCAGAGGGTCTTTAAATTTCTTTTGAGACAAAACTTAATAGAAAAGGGACAGGGCTGTTTGGAGATTTCTGTATTTCACTTGGACATAGAGATATATTACAAACATCAGCTGACAACACTGTCCGATAAATGGTGGTAGTAGTGTTGACATGCTGCCAGGTATACAGTATATATTGTTGACCTTTACGGTAAGACGTTTGTATTTCACAGCTTAAAATACACCATGGATTAAGGCATTGTATAATACTAGTTCTTTGGGTTTGTACTGAGTCAAAAAAAGTCCAGCGTCTAATGGATTAACATGCAGCAAAGGAATTGCAGCACCAAAGTTGTTTTTGTCATTTCTCAATGCAGCACACTTTCTTCTATTGGAGTACCTGAACGTGTCAAGTCCCTCAAAGAACAATGTATGTGCCGTGGACATTTGTTTGCATGTATGTGCAGGTTTAATTGACTTCAAACTGTGAGTGATTTCTCCTTACCATGACAGCTGGCGTAACATATAATGTAGAACAACATTTTTAGTCAATATTTTTAATCTTTCTGTATAGATTGACCTTTAACCATGTCGCATGATGCTCAAAGCCCTTTAATTCAGCTGTGATAGGTTTAAAAATCTCATGAACATATTTAATATATTTTATTTACTGAAGATGTAGCTTTGTATTGCTCAGCTCATCAAAAGCAGTTAGTTTAGAGAAATGTGGTCCTCACAGGACAATAACACCATAAAAGGGATTTTATAGAACATGATGAATTGCTGTAGATTAAAACAGAGTAAAAAGTATATACTATTTAAAATGAGCTCAAGCTTAAACATCTGCCGCAGTGATATTAATCCATGTAACACTGATGGGGAGCTTTTTTTCTGCAGAGGAAGCACTTTTACTTTTGATGCTTTATGTACAGTTTGCCAGTAATGCAGTTTCATGCATAGTGGGGTGCGTCCATATTAAAAAAAAAAAAAGTCCACCACTATCATTGTCAGCTCATGGTAAATAATTAAATGATTACTATAGAAGTAGTAAAAACTTTTATAATTCCTCAGCCAGAAAGATGGCCTTGAAGAGCGCAGAGTGCATAAATAAAAGAATAAAAGACAGGAAGCACTAAACAGTTTGTTTTGATCTGGTCCAGTGGAGGAAGACTCTTGCTTTGTTTTATTGAATGTCATGTAAACCCTGCATAATGACAGAAATTGGCTCGCCTTTGAATCTTAATTTTGACATATAGACCATATCAGTCCAACTTATAATTGAAAATTATTTGGCTCAAACCATCTTAACAAGCTGTTCATGTGTTCAATAGATCTCTTGAATCCAAATGCTGATCTGAAGTTTTTATATATGTAGCACATAGGGGGTGCCCACCTCCCTGTATATCTCAGCATAGAGTGGCATGACTTTTATCTTACTTAAGAGAAGCTCTGTAATACTTCCTTTTTTTCTTTCTTTTTTTTTTATTCAAGGTTAAAACCGTTTGTTTTCAACTCCCCGTGTTTCCCGGGTAACACTGCAAATCTGACTAATACCCAGATCAAAGTCACCGCTATTTCATAGTTATCACAAGTTTTAGAGACCTCACTATATTCATGCACACAACAGTCCAAGAGCCTGCAAAACCCACAATGCTATTTCCTAGCTCTATATGGGAGGTATTGCATAAAGTAATTATTTATGTTTCTTCATCTCTTATTTTTTTTCTTTGTGTACTTTAGCATCTTCCTACATGATATTTTGACATTATGTAAATGAAATTGTTAAGCCCCTAGCTGCTTATATGCAGCCTTTGGCCAATGCCTTATTTCCACACTAATGTCAGCACTGCCTCATTTCCAGCTTGTGTTCTCTTCCCCAGAGTTTAAAATGTTCCCTGCAACTGCTCACCTCACCTGTAGGCATCTTCAGCTTTGCCTCTTTGAAGCATTGTTCAGTTCCCCTTTGGTCCTCCTTCACTAAAACACTTCTAGCACAAAGCCTGAGGCCAAGTCAATGGTCAGGAACTCTGGAAGTGACAACTCTCAGTCCTAAACACTTAGATGAGATTCAGTCATTGTTTCTATCTGCGAATTTTAATTTTGATGATAGTAAACCTTAAGTAGAAAGAAAATTTGGTATTCTTCAGTAGTCATTGTTGCTGCGTTTCATGGATATAAAACACAACAGCAACCGTCCTATTTAGATGTGTTAAGATGTTGTCAAATCAGCTCCGCAATGCAGAGTCTGATTCAGGCAGGCTGATGTGAGGCCGTGCATTTTAAAAAACACAGATCAGACCCTTGTGAGGAGTACTGACTGTTCCAACTCCACTGGAGCCCAACAGGTTCCCCGAGGGGACCTTGGAAAACAAAATTTGGTAAGCGAAAGGTCTGTGCTTCATTCTGGCACGTGGACACATCACACTTCACTGTGTGTGAAATGTTGAGTTTAAAAGTATGGTTGATTTGTTGGAGAGGGCCAAAAGACTAGAGAGAATTGCCGTGAGCAATTAAGAAGATCTGAGTCAGACCGTGCTATTTCTGCTCGTGTTTTCACAGAATAGTCATTAGTCAATGCCCTCATGGTGTGAAAACACAAAGATAAATGGCCAAATAGTTGGACACACAGACCTCTTTCTGCCACTTTCACAATAATAATTAATTAAATATTCCTGAAATTGGAATTGCACAACACGGGATGCTAAGTCTACTCGCATGAATGCGCTTGCACATGTTTACATAGCAAACTTTGACATTATTTCTCTGCTCTGGTGATTTTCTCTCTCACACCGTGTGCCGAGATCACTTCCCATTTAAAATTAATCCAGTCATTTGTCCAACCTTTTCTATTGTTTGTTAATATTTTTAGTCCCCTTTTAAATTCTCACATCCTTGTTATGTCAGTAATTCCAGGAATGAGGAGGTGGAGGAGTGAATATGAGTAACATGACATATGGATGTGAATATTAATGTAGTTTAAATGCACGCCGGATATGATTTAAATCTTTTGAATTCTGCTGTGTAAGTTTTTTTTTGACATTGCAGAACCACTGATGCATTCTCAGTTAAAAACAGGGCAAAACATCCCTCTCATAAAACTGAAGAGTTTATGAGGGTAAAATCATTATTTAGGGATAAAAATCCCTTAATAACCAATAGTTGGCTATAAGTCATTCTTATATATAGTTGTTTGATAAGAGTATTATTTTTTTATATCTTTTTATTTTTCTGTAGCCTGAAGCTTCAATTAAAACAGTCATAAAGAAATACACTTTTATTTATTTATTCTGTATAAAATCATAAACCCTAAAGAAAAACACTGCTTATTCATAATGACTCATTAATAAGATTACTGGTCTGTAGACTCACATTTATGAACTCTTTATAAGATATTTGATTTTTAACAAGTAATTTATCTTAGCTTTAGTACATCCAAGTTGTAAATCCGTGTAAATCTCACATGTATTTATTAAACCCCATCCACCTGTACGCACTTTGATGATGTATGTCATAAATGGACACTGGTTGTATAGTCCTTGTCCAATTGAAGAGTGGATGCTGGATGTTGCTGGCTGTTGCTAGGTGAAATCGGTTGCTGCATAACTTTAACTTTGAAAGGGAACAGTCTCTGTTTCCGGTTTGCGTTGCCCATTCAACATTTTCACAGCCGGCCTGAGTGTAGTTGGTGGCTGACGAATGGGTGTTTTCCATGTAGTCTGCTAGCAATGAAGCAATCACAAGGAGGGCCTTAGTTCAGCGCTGTATACCTTTTTACAAGCACTCACCAACTGGCAAGGGAAAGCACATTTTTCTCCATTGAGCAGTGGTTGCAAACGGGGTCGCTGGCAGGTCTTTGGGCCTATGACTGAGGCAAATATATAGACTTCAAAGGAAGTAGTAATCCTTGTGCCTTTTTAGTTTTGCATATGATTTAGTAAAGTCTCAGTTAAGAATTTTTAGAGCAGGTTTGACAATAGCAATTCATACTGGCTCATTATGTTATTATAAATATATGTTCTGTTGTTATAATGTTACCACTTTACAAATGTAGTAGTTAGCAGTAGTTAGTAGTAGAAATAGTAGCAAAAGTGAAACAAAGCTTTTCATCTTGCTCTGGCCTAGTGAAAAGAATCAATAGGCAGATTGCATTTCAATGTTCTCCCAAGTTTTATATATATATATATATATATATATATATATATTTAAACCCTGAAGCTTAAGGTTTTAAAGTATTTATGGTGATGTTTTTCCCTATGCAGCTACAGCGAGGTCACAGCTGATCATTTGCATGCTGAATAACTGCTAGTGATTAGAAGCTTTGGATTGTCTTTTTACATCTGAAAGTACATAGAGGATGATCTTAATTTTAAATAAGGTCTTGTCAAGAGCGATTAAATTCTGAATGACTTGCTTCAATCTGCAAAACATTTTACACAAAGGCTGCATCACTTCTTGTTCTTAGCAAAGTATCTTGAATTTTTCACATTCATTTCAGGCACCAGTTTTCACTTTTAAAACAAGACTTAATAAACAGCCATGCTCATAAGAAAAGGGAAAAAACACACCAGAGATGATGTGCAGCTTTCTCCTGGCATAAAAGCCTCAGTGGCAGAAATCAGAGGCTGTGGAAAAACAATAACAGAAAACATCGAGTCTGCTGAGGTATTTGACATGACAGATGATAATGAGCACTCCTGAACAGAGATATACCTGCATGGGAAAAGGTATTATACAGCATTCAGAATATGATGTATTAACAGAGAACTTTGCTTTGGTAAAGAAATATTTATAAAATGTTCAGTTACGCTGAGCTTTGACTGTGTTTTGGAAACGATGTCTTACTATGCAATTTTTGTAAAGCGTGCATTTCACTGTGGATGATCGCACAAAAGCCATTAAAGAAACAGGGACGCGAGAAAAGCCTCCTCAGTCGTAACTGTGGCTGAAGTTTCATCCAGGTGTGAACGTTACAGCTGCATGTCGCTAAGCCTTCATCTCCAGCAGCTGTGGGACATCATCCTGAAGTTACCTTGGATGTGAAAACGGAGCACTGTTGTGAGATTTAAAGTGAAATTGAATGTTGTCTTCAGAACTGAGCAAACTTATAGTGTTTGAAATGAGACATAAAATAAGGAAATCACCCAGCAGGCATATCTATCTGTCTATCTATCATCTATCTATCTATCTATCTATCTATCTATCTATCTATCTATCTATCTATCTATCTATCTATCTATCTATCTATCTATCTATCTATATATATATATATATGTATGTGTATATATATATATATATATATATATATATAAAATATAAAGTGTATGTGTGTGTCTGTACAGAATGGATAACTTTTTTTTCGATCTATCACCATGAGAGAACATTTTCTTTCCAAGGAAGAAATAAAAGCATCTAATCATCTCAAAGGCCCTCTTCCTGCTTTACAAAACATTTTTTATTATCTGGAAAACAAATAACACATAGGAATGGATGGTATATTTACGCGATGGTCTTCTGCAACTCATGCACTGAGCCTCTTCATATAATACAAAAAGGGAGAAATGGAAATGAAATAAATCACAAGCCAAAAGCACACAAAGAAGATTTTAACTCCGTGTTTTCGCCATTTTACTGAGAACAAGCAGGAAATAAAATGACATTATTTGGGCAGCAGTGAAATTGGTTATGATCAAGTTACATTAATCACACATTAATTAACACTTATTCTTTTAAACCTTTTTTTCTTTTTATCCCTATCAAGAAAGCACGTTCAGCCGGATGTTGTAGTGAATTAGGTCCATCACACACGCTGAAGGCTCTTTCCACTTTCCACACTGATAAAGATATTAATTAAAAACAGGATGTGCAGTGAGAAGAAATGTGTCTGCCTCACTCTGTAGACACAGACCTCTGGGAGTGCTAAATCATGCCAGATTTAAAAATTGTTTTGTTAAAAGAGAACATTATACAACTAAAGCAAGCATGTAAATTCGACACAAATCAAATGGGAAGCATTTAATAGCAGACCCACTGAATTTTTGCTGATGAACGTGCAGCTACTTAGATTCCAAAATCGGTTGGGTGACTACTGTTTGGCGGTGCCACAGAAACTCACAGGTGGGTTATCATTAAGATCGATTAAGGAGGGAGGAGGCTGGAGCCTATCCCAGCTGCCATAGGGGGAGACCCTGGACAGGTCACCAGTAAATCATAGACGCATTTTCTCACTTAGAGCCAATTTAGAATCACCAGCTAATCTAGCATGCATGTTTTTGGATTCTGGGAGAAAGCCAGACTACCTGGAGAGAATCGGCACAGGCACAGGGAGAACATGAAAAAACCCCAGCTGGGCGGTGGATTCAAACTCAGGACCCTCTTGCTGTGAGCCAACTGTGCTAACTACTCCACAACTGTGCCACCCACAGGTGGTAAGATTTTTAAATTATTTGCTGTCTATAAAACATCATAGAAACATTCTATTGATGTTTTTTCTGTAATAATTGTTTCAGCACTAAGTAATGTACGCATTATTTCCTCATTTGTCGACAGAGTATCAGAAAAAGATGGAGTTCTGTTGAACATTTGCAGCTCTTTTGTTTCTTTTTGTCGGCGTACACTGAGATTACCACTGTCCCTGTTGTGCCCATTCGTTTTTATTTTTCTCTTCCTTTCTAAGTATATTTCTTGTCACTTTTTCAGTTACCGCCCTCATTTTCTTCGCGTCGCTTGCTGTGTTTTTAATTCCTGCATTTGTTATTGTCTGGCTGAGTTCCCCTACATATTTAGTCTGAATGCCTTCACTCTAATGTTAGTTCATTTGTCATGTCACTTAGCTCCTGCCCTTGTGTCTTTTCTCATCACAGGTTCCTGAGGTTGTTTTTCTTAGTCGCCTTCTTTATTTTTCCTATTAGACTTTTTTGGAAACATTGCTTGTATTAATCTAATGCCCCATTGTTCAAGGTGAAGTATTATTGTTTGTTAGACCTATTCAATGATTTAAAAACCAACTATACTGCAAGGACATAACAATGAGAAATGCTGAATATCCTCACAAGCGAGAGGCTGGAACCAGAGAATGTTTTGCATATTGCCAAAATATCTGTCCATTTTATTCCCTGTCAGTTAGCTAATCGACTAATGCAATATTTCAGTTCAAGTTTCAGACGTTTGCCTGTTTACTTGGTTGCCCAGATACAGTACATTTCATCTGTTAGCAAATGTTGCGAATGCGTCCAGCAGTAAGCTCCATTTTTAAAGTCGCATACCTGTATCTATGTGAGTGTAAGCATTTGGCTTCTAAGTCATCTCTTTTTCTCTGCACTTTAACATTGCTATGGTTACCAGGAGTGTTCACGGCCATATGGAAGCGCCTGAGGAAAAATACTCCACTGGCTTTTTCACAAGCAAAGTTCTAATTTCATTTGTCTGTGCTGTAACATGTGCAGTGCAAATTCACATTTGTTCTCACAGTAATTATTGTTTTCAATCCCAAACACTGAAAGCAAGATCATAGTGTTTGACTCAGCTGAGCGGGTTCTGTGTAATGATACAATGATTGCTTTCCTGCTGTTTAGGGGACATTTTCTAATGCAGCACAAAAGATAAAATGAACTGAGAATATTGGGATGAACCAGCCAGTTTGTTTGGCCTGTGACATAAATGTAGTGTCCAAACAGACTGACACTAAAATTATCAACTGTTCCCATATGTCTATTTTTATCATGAATGTGCTACTTCGTGGCACATTTTAGGACCAGTTTTGATCGTTACTTGCGTCTGTGGGTGTGTTCACATGTCTGTGATTCTGACAGCCTATTTTAAGAGGCAGTTCTATCACTAGATGATTAAAGCAAGCTTAACAATGTTGCTCTGGCTCATTGTTTAGATCACACCTTAGAATTAGCCTGCTCTGAAGGTAATGGTGTTAACAGCTTTACTGTCTGCAGAAACTGCCACTGTGAATGTGACTTTCTCCCACCATTTATTATGTATCTTGGTGTGACACCCCTTGTCACTTCTAATAAATCAACTCTGGTACTGCTCTTATATTCTTATTCCCCCTTACTGCATAACTGTCTGGTGTTCTGATTAGGCAAACTAATGACCCTCGGTTTTGTTTCAAAATGATAGTTCTGGAAACTGTCATGCACAGGCATTGAGGCCATTAAGCCATTACCGAGTATACAGTAAAGGTCGCTCACATTAAGCTAGTCTTTCATCAGTTTGCCTCAAAGCTCAGTCTTTTCTAAGTTTAAAAAAAGCTTCAGTCTTGCCTGGAAGCAAACACTGAAAATCCAAGAATCAACACTGCAACATAGAAACTAGGTTTCTATGTTGGTAATTCCAGTAATGAGTATGCCATTCAGAGCAACAACCTAATTAAAGGTGGAACCATTGTTTTATTCTGAGCAAAACATCATCATGCACAGTCATGCTGGTTTTAATCATGTTTCAACATCGTGGTTACATGGAATATATAGCAAAATTATTCTCATAGTACTCATGTTTCTGATCATTTCAATGTTCATTTCTCACCATCTTAGATTCCAGTCACACAGACACGTCAGTGACTCCCACTGGCCATCATAGGTCACGAGGGTAAAAATGTGTATTCCGCAACTAGTTGGAGAATGGTTGCTGGAGGTTGTTTGCAGTCGCAAGGTGAAATTGGTTGCAAAGACATATGTGGGGTGATGTACTGAAGACCACTTTGCAATTGCTTTGATCATCTTGAGGCCAGTGTGACTGAAGCCTTAGCCCCTGTTAACTTTACTGTTCAATAAAGAATGTTCAAATACTTGTGCCACATTATATTGGATTCCATGGTTCAGGTGTACTCCAGGTGCTATCCATGGTTCTGAAACTATAAGATGAACAAAACATACCCAGGATACTCCGCACACATACACACGCACGCACGCACGCACACACACATACACACAGACAGAAAAAAATAGTACATTATTTATTATTGTGTCATGGAAGGTGGCAGGACAGAGGTGAACATTTAAAATAAACCAAGGAAGAACTTTCAAAAACAAAGCAGCCTGCACTGAAAGCCTGTCTTGAAGGGAAATCTTTTTTGGCTGTCTTCCTACAACATTCAGAAAGAAGTTGCCCTTAAGAACTAAAGAAGTGTGTGGACACATTTTGGAACATGTAGGGATCTAAAATTATTTCTGCTTTAATATTAGATGCACTCAACGGTACATTTAGTCTTAGTTTTGCTGTACAATAGGGACCATCTGAAATCAGGCAAAACACCTGGCAAACTCAGATTCTCAGTTTTTCAGCGCCTGCCATGAACTTCCTTTAATTGATGAGATTGGAAGTACTTAAATAGTGACGAATTAAGTGTGAAATTATCTACTGACAATTCAATAAGCAAATATCACAGTGTCAGAAAATGACACCTGCCATAGTAATGTGATTGTGAAAAACATAAACAACCCTGTTTGGCTTATCAGCACCGTTATAAATCTCTCCAAATTGCCTTTTAGCACAGCTATAATATACTGACATTTATTGGGAAGAAAAAACACAAAACACTCGCATAGGTGAGACTCACACGTAAAACCAAGTACAGCCATTTAGCAGAGAATGTGCTGCATGTCTTCATTTGTGAATCTCGAACAACTGATCTGTCTGTCTCACAGCTGGATATTGTTCACCCACCCCAAATTTACACATGCAATATTCAACATAATCAGAGATGTATATATGCAAACCAGAATAGGAGACGTACAATGCAAAAACTCAAATTAATTCAAATATAAATACCAACTAAATAAATAAATGCTCGTCTTGAGAACACACTGAATTATTTATCTGCAACTGGAACAAAATAATTAAGTAAATAATTGGTAGGATTGTTTGAAATAGGAAAAAAATTACAGGCTTTAAAAAGTGAAAAATCTCTTCAAATAACAACAACAAACTCATTCCAAGAACTGTTTTAAACCAAATTATCCCCCACCCCCTTCATTTCAGTGAATTAAAGTCAAGCTACTGAAGTAAATGATTCTTTGTAAATTGGCTGCACTTAAAGTTTAGATTCATAGATATAATGTGAAGTATGTCTTAAAGTCATTGGTTATCAGTCATATGACCAGTTTTTGAAAGCTTAGAGCCTTGTTTTTTGTTTCTTTTTTGGGATAAAATAAATAAAGTTGCCAAGGAAACACAGTTGAAAGATGCTCAAAGACCTATTGACCACACACGTCCATTTCAAAAACAGTGTCTTCTTTTGTTTTTACAAACTACAACCTTGGTGATGTTTTTGTACTATAAAATGGAAATCAACAACTTAATAAATGGATAAGATCTGAAAGGCACGCGCTAAGTTGATACAGTTCTAATGATTAAGCAGGTCTGACTGATAAGTCCTGAAATTAGAGTAAATGACTGAATCTTCAGTTAGTGCCATATATTCCTTTTGTCTGTGTTTTTGAGCGGCTCCTTGTAAAATTCTGCTCCAAATTTAGAAGACGTTACTCGTCCCTGCTTCTCAAGTCACTGCATGAGTTATTGACTCATTCGCTGTAAGTCCAACTGCACTGTTCAGCCTCAAGTTGCAGGACTGCAAGGAAATCTATATATCAGAAAGAAAACAGGTGGAGAGCAGAAGCTGTTCGTATAGAGCCTCCTACCTCAGGAACAAGCTCTTGTCCTTGTCAGTGATTCAGACTCAACAGTTTTCAAATCCACACTCTAGACCTGAAATTCAGCACAGCTTGCAACCTGCAGCTTGTGCCTCACTTTCCTCTCCTGCAGACTGTGCTAGAACTGTTGGCTGACTGGATGTGATTAGTGGATATGTGTGTGGGCCCACACAGGCACAGTTAAGATTAGTCCTTACTGCAGCTGCATTTGTCTTGTATCTTATGTGTATCTTTTTATATGTAAATCAAAGTGTTCTTCTTTTTTTTCAAACCCCAACACAGCTCTCTAAATATCATTAACATGACCAAACCTACGGTTTCATTTTTTTTTTCATTTTATATGGGAGACCTGTGCATAAATATACCAGACACAATCAAGTAATGGCCTCATTTGCGGAAGGTTATGTCACACTCCCTCTGTATATTGAAATAATGAGCTTCCTGTTCTGTTTGGCACAGATGTGCAGATTGCTGCATGTGGGCCCTTCCCTTTGAAATTGCAGGCCCTCCCTTTATTTTTAAAGCAACTAAAAGAATGACCTGTTGTAACAGCGTGTGTGTGTGTGTGTTTATAATTCTACAAAATCTCTCTGGTTGCAAATGAAAATCTGATTGCTAAAAATTTCAGCACAAGTCGGTACGCCGCTGATTAGGCCACTAAAAAAAAAGGTAATAAATGCTAAGGAGAAATTGCAGTTAAATTGCATAATACACATCATTAGCAGGTTTGTGACAGGGTCTTCCACATGGACACCACAGCCAACACACACACGCTTGTTCCATGAAGGCCACACTGTTTTCTGCATAATAAACGTGGTTGTCCATCGTTAACACAGGTCACAGGGACTTTCTAATGTTGAAACATTTTTCACGATGCTGATCAAAATGTTTACTGATAACTTATCACACTGAAACTGTCTGCTGTATGAATAAAAAAGCATTCAGAGTGGAGGAACTTGTGTGTTTATGAGAAGCTAGACAACAGAATTTTCTTTCTGTAAATTAAGTTAAATTGGTAAAAATGGGAACGTATACACAAAGTACCTACAAAATATATGCCTTTCAACTTTAGCTGCCTTATCTGTGCTATCATATGGTTCCTAGAATAGTTATGAGATAGATTTCCATATTTTACACTCCAGCTGGTGTCTTTTCTTTTCAATCAGTCACTGGCAGCTCCTCTTGGCTGTTTCAGAAGAACGTCTGTGTTCTGCTGTAATCTCAAACCACAAATCCCTATAGACACTCACTGCTGCTAGGCCACCATGCTGAGCCTGCAGTCCAGGAGGTCCAGGATTTTTTTTTCAGGGATCCAGAGCTCTCATTTAAATCTAAAACGTCATTGCAGAGCATGTGTGATGATAATACTGCATGTGAGACTTGTCTGGATGTGGTTGGCTTTATGCTCGTGTGTGTCCCCACACAGTTATGAGGATTTACAGGTTTAAAATTAATCTTAAGAACATATTTTTCTTAAATATGTGCTTTCTGTGATTGACAGACTAAAATGAAAAATGCTTTTAGTTGTGTTTCTTTGCTACCAGGTTAACTGGCAATTCTGAATTGGCCATACACATAGATAGACTCACTGGCTTAGGCTCCAACCCCCCAGAGACACTACGTTGGATAAACTGCTAAGAAAATCAATGACTAAAGACCAAGTGGTTTTCTAATCTTGGCACAGCAGTCATGTTTTTAACATACAACATAATGAATTTAAATAAGTTAACAAATAGCTTATAAATCGAATGTATCTTTTATTGTGTCACTGCCACAGAGAAACACATTTTTTTGCAGAGAAAATGAAAAATGAATTACAACACCAAGGTCACAGACAATCACATCTGTGTTCTGTCTGGCTTTTTCTTACTTCTGGTTTAGCACATCCTTTGAGTTCTTTTTAGCACCAGTGTGTAGATATACAGCAGTTCTTTAAAGTTCTTCCCATGAGTGATAAAACCCTTTTGGTACAGTTTGCAGACATATGGGAGGCTAGAGATTACCTTGGAATATCCTGGCAGTCTTTCAAAGAATTTAAGAATAACAGACATAAAAGCATGACTAACATGAATACTGCAATGTCACATTTACTTCATAGGCTAGCCCCACGTTAAAGCCAAGGATTGAGCAATTAGATTTTGGTCCTGCAGAATATCTCTGCAAATTAACAGCTTATTATATTGAACTCACACTGAGTAGAGGCAGTTGCTCAAATATAGATGCCACAGCAATTAAAGATGTGCTCTGACTTTTCTTATGATGTTTTTTAGGTATCTCAGCATTTGCTTTCTTGTGTTAAATATTTAGAGGTAATTTGAAAAGAAAAAAAAAACACCTTGGAGCGGCCATTTTTGTGGCATGGAGAGTATGGTAGCTAACGAGATCTCTAGCATGTGAATTAAGTTTTTACTCTAATAGCTTTTACTTCATGTATGAAGAGATGGGCCGACTGGTGTGTCCACCCTGTACTTTTCATTCAATTGATTTTGAAATGGCCAGGACATCAGTGGCTCTCAAAGCTGCAAATTATTTTATTTTTAAAAAAATTTTGTGTGCTTTTGCTTAGCTGGGATTATTTTCATCCGTAGAGAGTTGGAGTCTGGCACCGACAAAGCCAAAAACAAAAGTTTTCCTCATTAGTCTGTAAAGTAGAGCAGTGACTGCAGGAACACAACCAGTTTTTTGAAGCACAGTCTTTCACGGCAGGCCTGTTGCCTTTCTTTTTCTCATGTATTCGGAGCTCATCCTCCAGTTCGCCTCAGCTGCCTTTCTGTGGACTCGATTTCCAAGTGAACACGGGCGGCCATCAATCTGAAATGATTCTAACACCTTCATAATGGTCCGTGGGGTAATCTGCCATTCCATGTAGCTGCTTTCCAGAAACTAATCAGCTTGACACGTGAACACATAAACAAACCGATGTGCATGGATGAACAAGGCTGATTTGGTCCGCAAGATGGAGATCCCTAATGCCTCTCCCGGCTCACTAATTTCTGTGTTTTACCTTCAGTCAGATTCAAAAGCAAACATTTAAAATGGATTAACCTTTATATGCTTCAGTCTTAATAGTGCAGAGAAGAGTCACGGTGATGAGGTGTCTAATGAGCACCTTCTGAAGGTGGGGGGGGGGGGGACGAAAACAAAACCCAAAAATTGTGCGGCGGTGTTTTGATGACAAATTTTTAGAAACAACTCACTTAATTTCATCATTTGAACGATGGGCACTGGTGACAGCAGCAAGTCAGGTGTGCAAGAGTGATTATGAAAGAATAGCCATACAGACATTATTAACTATTACTGCAATGAAAAGTGGAAATGAAACAATCGAAATGTTGAAGGTTACAAAAGGATTACACTCTAAACTTAACAGCACTTGAATGTTTGCAGTGTGATGAGGGTAATATAGTTGTGAGTGAATGGAGTGGGCAGAGAAGGGTGAGACACACATGCAAAGAGGGGACTGCCTCACGGAAGAGTTGATGCTCACTTTTGGTAACTTTGGCATTTATTTCTTCAATATGGATATTTTCTCTGGTTGAGTGCAAGTCTTGCCTAAAAGCAGTTTTTTTTTCCAAAGAGAGAGTGAGAGAGGCTGCTGACATTAAAGTATTCCATATGCAGTCTAAGGAAACACCTACCCCGTTTAAGGCAAATTTATGGTTTCTGCAACTGCGTAACGTTGGCATTGTTTTCAGCCAGGCATGACAGAGTGACAGCAATTCACCATTTCTGGTAAATGGTCCAGTACAAAACTATTACATATTTTGAAATATAGGTCTGAAACACCACTGAAAAAATACCTTTAGAGGTTGTGAACATTTTTCTTCCCAGACTGCCTCGCAGGCTCACCTCACACAAAACCCGAATGCATGCTTATGTTGAAAATGTGTTCAAATATAAAACATTTTTTAACTCATCAAGATATGCTTAAGTACCACTTTCTGTATTTGGTTAAAATTGTTTAGAAGTCATAAAAATATTGTCCTTTTTTCCATTGGAAGCCTCAGCTTTTAAATTGCTCAGGGTGCTATCTATGTTCACGCTGAAGTGGCTATCAATTAGGTGGGCCAACCATGTAATTGATTTCCACCCTGTTACCTTTAGCTCTGGTCTTTGTGATGCTCAGACAGCACCACTGTTGCCTATCTTTTTCTGCTGCCTTGTGTCAACACCTCCACAAATACATGTGCTTTATTACAATAACGGGGATAAATATGATCTGTGTTTTTCATTTAGAACACATGTACTACTGCTCGTGGACATTTCATTAACTAAGGCTGCACACAATGCAAGATGGACACCGGGTCATTACTAAGTCACTATTAAAGCCATTACAATAAAATCAGGTACAAGAGAGCAAATTACATTTTGTGTCCAATCTAAATGACGGTCTGATCTGCAGTGACTGCCGCCTGACCAGCCATTCCTCTCACGTAACAGGAAAAGGTTGTATGCTCCTCTTGCTCTCGGCAATTTGAATAATTCACTCAGATGTGCGGATGCGATTGGTCCTGCGACCTGTGTCTGTGCGGTCTACCTCGCTATATGCACCAAGGAGATAAGAACGTGAATCACAGGCAAGCGATACCTCAGGGAGGCTTCAGGAGTGGAGCAGAAGGGAGCAACCGAGGGTCAACTACCTGCCCAAGAATGACAACTCATACCATGGAGATGTGGGACACTTACAAGATAAGTCTGAGTTTTTGATGGGCTGAGTTTTGAGAGAATACGATAAGCTGATTTTAAGCTTTTCTGCGCCTATCTGACTCTACAGGTTGAAAAGAAAATGAAACCAATTCTAAACTGTGCCATAATAAATCTAAGCTAAGAATGAAGAGAGAGCAAAGCAGAGAAATATTAGAGAATGCGTTTAAAGTAGAAATGCATACAGAGTAAATTTGGAGCCATGATTACTTTTTGCAGTATTTGCACGAGTCTCTTTCATCACTCAGTGTGTCAAGAGGGCGAATAGTTTATTTAAGGTATTTGTATTAAATTCAGTCAGGCTTTGACATAAATATCAAAAGCTGCTTAATTTAAATTATATTACATAAAATTAGCCCAATATCTAATTTCCTGTCTTGTTTGTTATCTCTTTTCTCCTGCTCTTATTTTTGCCGATAAAAAACAAACAAAAAACAAATTCATGTGTCAACATAGAAGGAGTGCATGAAATTAAATTTCTGGGTGTGACAATATGTGACAAAATTTGCTGGAAACCTCACATCAGTCAAATTCAAAATAAAATGTCTAAAAGCATTTCCCTTTTGGCAAAAGCAAAGCACGTGATGAATCACAGGCCACTTTTCATCCTTTATTGTGTTCTCATCTCCCTGTGTCCTTGTGCTCTGTGTCTGTGCTCCTCTGTGTACCTGTCTCCTGGTGTACTTGTGCGCTGGTGTTTGTTATCCCTTACGTGTCAGGTCTTCATTGTTTGTCTTTGAGCTCTCTGTGTCTTCCCTGTTCAGTTGTTTCAGCTTGTGTCATCTTAGGTGTTGTAGTTGGATTCTGTTTGGTCATGTTTAGATTCCCTCTGTGTGCCATTCTCCTTATGTGTCAAGTTTGTGTGGACCATGTTTGGGTTACTTCCTGCTTTATTTTGACAGTTCTTTGTCCTGTGTGCTTGTGTTTTGCTTTACGTCCCAAGTCTCGTTGGTGTGATTCTGTTCACCTTTTTGCCTCAGCTGTTTCCACTAACCCCTCAATTCCTCTGTGTATTTATTGTCCGAGTGTTCCCCTGCTCAGACGTCAGAGTCTTGTTTTCTTGTGGTCTTGTTTCCCTGTGCCCTCTGGACTTCCAGTCCTCCAGTAGTCCTTAGTTATTTTCCAGTTTAGGTTTTGTTTGAATTTGCGGTTTCTGTTTATTTTGCCTTTCCTTGTGTCCTCGTGACGTAATAAATTTTCATTTTTTTAACCACCATCTCCTGCGTCCTGATTTTGGGTCCTCTCCACCTTCGCACGCCACATGGCCTGTGCCCTTGCACCATGACAGATCCTGAAGAACTCAAAACAGCACTACTAATGTACAATGGCAGAAGTCAATCTGTTGACTGTAACCATTCTAAAGTAAGTGTGTGTGTGTGTGGGGGGGCTATATAATTTAAGGGGTACATTAAATCTGAACATGCAGT
>VUQK01012713.1:75266-86370 GCA_015106715.1 Bujurquina vittata
ATACAGGGCGAAAAAGAAAAAGGAAAACTTCAATTTTTGAAGTTTGAAAAAGATTTTAGATAGACCCCCCCCCCCCAATTGATGAAGAAAAAGATAGTTTATCTAATCTTCCTCAGCATTATTCCATTAAAAAGTCACAACTGCATTTCCACACTCATTTCCATTTTATCACTGATTTTGTGACATATTTGTTCAGACACCACCGTTAAGTTTCCAGGAAGTGAACTGCTTTCTGTAAATGTACATAGCCACTGGAAGGCTCAAGTTCATACCTCTCCTTTTTAATACCACAGTGTGGATTGCTGTGGTATTATAAGTAACATGACAGGCTCTAATGTAGGAGGACAGGTGATGCACTCTGCGTTGGGGGATGGTAGGGCATCCCTTGAGACACACTGTGAATCAGGTTGGAGACCGAACGCGTGAAATGTCATTTTGAATCAACAAACCAGCAGCCCTTCAGCAGAAGCATTATGTTGCTTCACTGTGTGGAGGTTTGTGCAATTATTAAAAGGATGTATATTCTTTGCATATCACTTACATTTTTTAGTGATACATAAAGAGATCTTAGAATATATCTGATGGTTTAAACCACTGAAGAGGTAAAGACATTTAATGTCACAATACTGCCTGTAAAGTCTGAAACTTGTAAGAAAACAAGATTTCATTTAACATTTCAAAACAATTTTTTGTCCCATTTTCTTGTTGTTTTTCTAAAAGTACAATTCATGAAAAAGATTCCACTTTATGTGTTATGTCCTTTTCACAATGCAATTTAATGATAATGTGAAATAAATGGCCTAGTTTAACTTGCAATGGCTGTTAATAACAATCCAGTGTCTTTAAACCTTTTGATATTCCCATCAGCTTTTGTGGTCCTTTGTTTTAGCTTCAAATTTTCAAATGTTATAATAATAGTACACTAAGCTCGCATGGTGAATAGCAGCTAATAGTAGTTTGTTAGAATTCTCTTTTTTTTTTATTGTGCATAGTCTTGCAGAGCTGTTAGCATAGTGTTGAGTAAGAAATGAAAATAAATTGCAATGTGACAACAAACACCAAACAAATTCCACTTTGTTTTTCATGTTTCAAATATTGGCCGTATTAGCATTCAACAACCCATTAGCACTCAACACCATCATACATACACCCATCAGCCATAATATTTTGACTACTGATAGGTGAAGTGAAAAACACTAATTATCTCTTCATCATGGCACCTGTTAGTGGGTTGGATATATTAGGGAGCAAGTGAACATTTTGTTTCCTAAGGTGATATGTTAGAAACAGGAAAAATGGACAAGCTTAAGGATTTGAATGAGTTCGACAAGGGTCAAATTGTGATGGCTAGACTACTGGGCCACAGCATCTCCAAAACTGCAGCTCTTATGGGGTGTTCTCAGTCTGTAGTGGTTAGTATCTATCAAAAGTGGTCCAAGGAAGTGAACAGTGGTGAACCAGCAACAGGGTCATGGGTAGCCAAGATTCACTAATGCACGTGGGGAGCAAAGGCTGCCACGTGGGGTACAATTCAACAGACAGCTTGTCTTTAGTCAAATAATTGCCAAAAAAATCATGCTGATTCTAATAGAATACACTGTGTATCGCAATAAGTTGTTACCCATGCTGACCCCTGACCACTACTGGAAGCACCAAAAATGGGCACATGAGCATCAGAGCTTGACCACAGGGAAGTGGAAGAAGACAGCACGGTTTGATGAATGATGACTGGTGTCCATTGATTATCTGGGGAACACCTGGCACCAGGATGCACAATAGGAAGAATTCAGGCCGGCGGAGGCAGTGTGATGCTTTGGGCAATGTTCTGTTGGGAAACCTTTGGTACTGTATCCATGTGGATGTACCATGTGCCTAAGCATTGTTACAGACAATGTACACACTTTTATGGAAAAAGTATTCCCTGATGGCTGTGGCCTCTTTCAGCAGGAGCACAACAATAAGTTTGGGATTATGGCTTGGCCTTTGAATTCCTCAGATCTCAATTCAATCGAGCATCTATGGGATCTGCTGTACAAATAAGTCTGATCCTTGGAGGCCCTACTGTGCAAATTACAGGACTCAAAGGATCTGTTGATAACATCTTGGTGCAGATAGCACAGCATACCTTTAGGCATTTATTGGAGTCCGCGCCTTGATGGTTCAGGGCTGTTTTGGAAGCAAAAGGGGGACCAACAGAATATTATGCAGGTGGCCATAATGTTATGCCTAATTGGCATACATCAGTTTAATGCAGTTAAGTAGTTTCAACCCAAATGACGTCTCGGTACAATCATTGTAGCTAAACTGTTTCATAAAAATAGAAAGTGCTCACAGGTACTGCAGGGCGTGGGTGGTGTGCCTCAAATGACAGTTGTGAAATACAAATCACACTGACATACTGTGTAGCTTAAATGACTAATTTGTTCAGATGAACAGTCACTTCCTGGCTTGAAAGACTTTGAGTGACTGTTCAACAATGTATATTTGGCGAGGCAGACAGCTCAGCTCTTGGAGTCTTTGAAGACGTGTTGTCCACTATTTTCATAGTCAGTTCGAACTAGCCTGAGTTAAACAGAAGATTTTGAACACTGAATCAGACGAATTTCATGGAGCACCAATCCGTCTTACTCATGCAGTTCAGTTTCTCTCATTATAGCTTCCATCTCACAGTGACACTGGTCAGGAGGCTACGTTCTCTAACTAGTTAAGAAAATCCATGAAACACACACACACACACACACACACACACACACACACACACACACACACACTGAATCACACTTCCTAATCATGCAATATATCATGTATTATTAAGCAGGGGTTTGAATAAAATATAATGCTAGTGTTTCCCAAATTATTCTCACAGGAAAAGTGTGAGCTGCGAACATATTTGTGTGGTGCTGTCCCCCAGCTTGAATTAATGGTGCATGTGATCATTTGTTATGCAACAGTTATGTAGTTTTCTTCATGATCAGCTTTGACGTACACATATCATGAGGTTGCATTCTTTGATCCTGTTCCAAAAAAGGTAAAGAATTGGAAACAAGTGTATGGAAAAGGCATTTTTGAAATGTTTCTGTAATTTTGTGTCTGGAAATTGATTGATTTAAAAGCCCTTTGGTATCGAAAGAGCATTATCTTGGAAATTGTTCTTTCCTTCAACCATGGTATAAAGGCACCAGTAAGAAATGACAGAATTGAGAGGCTAATACAACTTCTAGGAAATGCATTTTTTTTCTCTACAAAGATCCAGTGATTACACTCCCCAGAGAAGCGATCGCCCTTTGAGTAAGACACAAAATAGTTGCTGATAGAGCTTTTATCAATAAGTCATCGAAGGTCAGCTTAGTGTTTGTAGGTAAGAATCTGGTGACTAATCAAGGGAAGAGAGTCACAGTATTGGCTGTTTACAGATTTATGTGTGAAGGACGCTGTCATATACATCAGGTGCAAAAAGAAACATGTATGGAAACTCACTTTAAAGATAAACACAGGGGACTGCTCACTACATTGTAATCAAATTGCTCTTTGCATGTCACTTACTGTCAGTGCACCAAAGCCTGTGCATAGATTAGAAACACAAGTATTTTTAAAAAAGGGACTAATATTTCTTTATGATTGAAACGTTAATGACCTGTGCTTTGTACTAATATAGTATCTAATGATACTGAGAAAACAGCGGGGCAATCCTATTAGCAGCAGTATGATCCTGTTTTGTTTTTTGAACTCATGAGAAATATGATATGTTTACATGGCCAGAAAAATGCCAAATAAGAGAAGAACCACTGTTAAGTCCCATTCCCTTCTCTATTCCGTCAGTCTTTTCCTGGAAATGCATATATACTCAGAGGGAATAAAGATCCATCCACCCTGGCAAAACTCGTAGAGTGGCTATGTAAATAGAAGTGTATTTCACTACGGGCAAAACATATCACTGTTGACACAGTCAAATTGAAATCATGGGGCATGTGCGACACTGTCCCCAGCTGGGTAACACCTCCCCACCCTCTCGATTCAGAGTGAAGTGGAGGCCTTGGAACTGAATGATGCAATGCGCCCACTGGCAGCAATGTTGGAGGTCCACTGCATTTGGCAACAACAGCTGAGAACAGCTGATCCCATTTGTAAGCTTATGACTTGGCTGCCTCAACAATATAGAAGTGATGATGATGTGATGTTTCTAGTTGGGGGACAGATGATTTAATTACTCCTACACATGTAATATTATCTGCCTGCTGCACCCCAATGATAAGATTACTCCACACTAAGTTTCTGAGATGTATTTATAATAAACTTTGATGCCTTGAGCAATATTATTGTATTTATCATGGCATGATAATGCTGATGTTGTTTTTAATCATGCATGCATCATTAAAATATAATATGATAAGGAAAATGATGAAAAATACAACTTGAGGCATCATCTTATTATATTTTATTCCTTAATAATGGCTTTTGTTGATCATTTTCTAGTCAATAAAATCTCTGAAAAGGTATCAATTTGAAAAATAGATGGCATTTTTTTGGGCCCCCAGAATCAGCACCTTGGACAGCGCTTTTGATGTTTCTTTCTGTTTTCTTGGACGTGCCGCTGCTTCTTCAACTCTTAGCTGTCACCACTACACAAGGACTATTTACTATCGCTTCTAATGAACTGTCATGATACAGCATGATACAAAATTTGGGTTGCTCTGCTGTTTACACAATACACAAAAGCTCTCGTTGAAAGCACACATTGCTCACTAGTAATGTATGCAAAGTCCAAGTATTGGTATTAATACTTTCATTACTTACTAAACGTGCTCAAGAACACTTCACTAAAAAAAAAAAGACAACCAAACCAAGATTCAAACCCAATCTTTCTGACTCTTTGGTGTTATATATAATAAAAGTAAATATTGTGATACATTTTTCTGCCAGGGATACCCGGACCTCCCATTCAGCAGGAAGTTTCTGGTCATTCTTTAAAGGTGGACATTCTCTAACAAGGTACTTTGTGCTCCACTGCAGCAGGTATCCCCACTTCTAAGTTGTGCTCTGACAGGTAACCCATTTGACATTCAAATGAAAACTTGCCTGTGAAAAAAATCTCGAGGATATTTGAAGTGCACTGATCCCACAAGAGCTGGGATTTCCAAATGGTTGAAATGCATGTAGCCAAGCAGCGCAATGTGGATTCTTATGATTAACACTCTCATAAGGTTGTTTAACTGGGTGCTGAAGGTCGTGGGGTAAAAATGCAGCAGCACATAGAAGAGAAAAGAAACTCCAGATATTTTGAGATGAACTGAGGGGCAGCTGTTGGGGAGCTCTACAATAACTCTGCAGTAGTGGATCATTCAAACTTAGAAGACGCTGTCAGCAATGACTGCCATGGAGGAAGACCTGAAACTGAATTTCACAGCAATATTGTGCCAGCTAATTAACCTGAGGAAAACTCTGTGTGCTTTGTGAATGCCTGCTTGCATAGTTGAGCAAAGGATCTCACTGAACCACTAGTAGAAACTGGTGAACCCCATTAAGCATTAATCCTATTTTACAGATTTGAACTGGGGGACACTCTGAGACTGTCTTCACCTTCTCTGACACCACACACATGCAGGAGGTTACTTCCTCTATTTTGCTTTGAAAAATCTAGGATTTTGTTTTTTTGTTTGTTTGTTTTTTTAGTACTGGACAGGTTTCTAATATAGTTTTACTTTGTTGTTCACAACAATAATTAGAGTTATGTGGTCCTTCCTGGATGTTTACACGGATATCCAGCAGAGTTGTGGAGATATGATGATCACCCTTGTTAAATAGTAGCTCCCTAGAAATGTTCAGACTGAGACACCTTCAGAGGGAAAATTCATTGTTTTTTAATATTATACAGAGAGCAATAATCGATACGGATATAAAGGTTGCTGTAGTTCATGCTCACAAAGTGAAGGAGGTTAGTAAAAGAAGCCTATAACCTTTTTTTATAGTGCTGTTGTGGGAAGGTATCAGAGAGTGTAAATTCACCCATTACCCAATGACCTTACACACACATCTTCATGCTCAAGGGGCACAGTGGTCGGGAAGACAGCCTTGGAGTGGAAATAAGACTAGACATGTTTTAGACAGGATGACTGACAAAACAGACAATCCTACATCTGGGCAACAGTTCATGGAGCCATTAATATTCTTTTACCAGGAGGCACCCAGGGGAATGCACCAGACAAATTGATATCTGCTTCTAACGACAAACCTCCAGGACCACAGGTAGTGATCTTAATGCTCTCTTCCAGATAGTATGATGGAACTCTCTGTTCCTCACTCACAAATACAGGGTCTCATTGGCTATAGCATTTAGGGGATGTGAACCCTTACTTAGTATATAGCTTGGTGCCTACCCCCCACACAGAACTGCAAGCAAAATGACAGTATTGGTATATCCAGTATGGTAAATATGATAATTAAAGGCAGTCTCTTTGTTTTGCATTGCAAAAATATACAGCTTGTGATTATGATTAATGTATGGATCCCGAACTGCATGTGTTCATTTTTCATTTTTATTTTTCAAGACTGACTTGATGAAAAACAAACAAAAATAAACATTAAGCTAAAAATGTTCATGAAGTTTTTCATTTTAACCATGTCCCATTAGTTTCTAATCATTTATGGCTACATTAACTAATACAAGTAATAAGTAAGTAAAATGTAGTTATATAGCACTTATCAGAGATAAAAATCACAAAGTGCTGCACAACAAGAGACAAAAAAAAATAAAAGTATAACAGTTTAACAATATAAAACAATAGAATATAGCATAGCAAGTTAATTAAAAGCTTGTCTGTATAAATAATGATTTCTAATATAGTTCCCTGATATGCAATTCCACTAAACATGGATTAATAATAATCAATCCAACCAATTACAATTACATGTGTCTATACCTGCTAAGTAAATATGCTATTATGTATTCCTTTGTTGTACCTGAAGACATGTAATGAAGTGCAGCTTTAGTTGTGACACCTTTTTACAGGTGTAGATTCCGGTGAAAAAAATGGGAAATGGGTCCCTTTAAGTACCCCAAACTTCATTTATTTCAACTTTCTCCTGAAAACATTAATTGTTACTCCTTTGTACCTTGCACCTTCCTTTCAGTATGACTTTTAACAGCTTTCATTCACAGAACTAACTTCCCAAAATCAGAGGAATAATACAGCGAATGTTGGAAAATAACACTACAAGTCATTGGCGGTATTATTTAGTGTTATATTACTCTAATAAAGCAAATTCTCACTGAAACTTTTCACCGACTCCTTTATCCAAAAACAAAAAGAAAATCTTATGCAAATATAACCAATATTTCATTCACTTGAATGGATTCCTCTGCTGGAAATCCTCAGATTTTTTTTCTCCTTCTTAAGAATCTTCAAATACTTGAGAGGGGTAAGAAGCACAGCATATTCCTGGGAGAGAATGACTGTCGACAGCCTGTCAAGTTCAAAAGCATCGTCAGAGCGGGACATTACCTCTGCGCCTAAAGCAGTAAACAGTGCAGTCAGACTCATCATACACATTAGCAAAGCTACTAATGAAAAATGTGATCACTGAAAAAACATAAAAGGAGCTTGTGGAGATGTCACTCGGCTGCGATTGTGTCATTTCCTGTTATGTATGAAAATGAAATGAAAAGCAAACTTAAGGGTGACGGAAATCATTGTTGTCCATTAAACGGAACAGTTTTGGCATCATTTGGGAAATGTAAGCAGCTCAAAATGTAACTTTTTTGCCATATGCAAGAAGCCAGTAAGATTGTGACGTTTGAGCTTTTGTGGTTTGTTTGTTTTTAATTTCAGGAGTAGTTGTGGGTTTTCGGGTCTCGAACAGTGTGTTGCACATACTTTTACAAGCTTGATGAAAAAAAGGAGCAGATTATTTTCCCAATTTATCTTTTCCCCAATTACCCATTTAACCTGTTCATTTCCTTTTGACTTTCCACCACCTCCTTGTATATTTACAGAAAGACACACACATAAGGCGCACGCCCGTTTTCAACAATTATTTATACAGCAGTATAAATGCACCCAAATTGTGAAATGATAAATGGTTTTCTTGCTTCTGTCGACTACCCCTCTTTCATTGTTTAAAACGAATCAATCACGATACAAAGAAGCAGATGGCAGCCTTAAATAAGACCACAATCCTCACTTGATGCCACGGTGCATGTGAAAGCAAAGCCTATCTCTGTATTTGTTAATGTCCTCCTCCACACAACAAAATAGAACATCTGAGACCATTTGTAGGCTTGGAAACATCTAACCGACTGAGTAACCCTTCACCAAGTGCAACTTGTGTAAAATTAGCTACTTCTCTGATTAATGGAACTACAGCAGAAATTAATTGAGGGGAACAGTACTGTAGCAATATCACAACACTGATGTGTCTCTGTTGACAACCAAATGTGCAAAACGTTTCAGCAAGCAGGAAACTTATGCCACAAGCTGAAAAGGATTTGAAAATGCATTTTCTGCTTCCTCAAATCGGCAACGCTGGAATATAGAAGATTGTGTGGGCTCCAAGTGATGGTGAGCTGTAGCTCATTTGGATCACGTTATAATTTATTTCTCAGTATTCATTTAAAAGAGGGAAACATGAGGTTCACGCGTGTGCACGCTCATGATGCATGCATACATAGGTCCCCTGGGTCTTGATGGTTCAAGCACTTCACGTCTCTTTGTCGAACTGTAAAAAAAATGCAAGTCAAATACCATCTTTTTTTTGGTTTCTACGCACATTTTTCATATCAGTAACTCGCATTGCCCATAAACCTTGTTGTTTGCGTGCCTAAAGCGCTGCTGTCCCTTGTGACCTGTTAAATAAGGGATTCATCTGCTGCCCGCGGAGATATCAAGTTGAAGTAGTGCTCTAACTCAGCCCCATAGCCTAAATTATGAGCCTGGTGTTTGGTTTGTTTGCTCTTGTGTGCCGCTGGTGGAAGACATTGGGGTGGCGCCTCCCTCCTCCTCTCATCCTTTCCCTCCCTCGCTCTATCTCACCGCTCCCTGGGGTGTGTCTATGGTAGCGCCTCTCCTCTCTTTGCCGTGTGTGTGTGTGGTGCGCGCTGCTGTTGCTGCCGCCTCCTCCCTCTGCCTCCTATCTGCATCTGCTGCAGAGCTTAGCCAACACGCATCTATGCTCTCTGTCTTGTTTTCCCGCTACCTTTCTGTTTTTACCCACCAGAAATTTCCCTTTCTTCCTATTTTCTGCTGATAAAGGAGTCAGCGCACTCCTACAGCCGTGGAGTCTACGGGGGAAGATGGGGCACTCACTATTCGTCACTTTGGAGTATTGAGGACGGCGATGAACCGGAGGAGAGCGCCGGATGGGATAGGAGCCGTGAAACCCACATCATTCACCGCGGATTGAGCAAGCCTCCCCTCCCACCCTCCCTCCCTCCTCTCTCCCTCACTCTCTGTCTCTCCCTAGTCTGCAGCCTCCAAGAACAGCCGCCGCATCATTTTTTTCAGCGCAGCAGCACCCCCCTCGCTTTCTCCCCCATCCTCTTTTCTATCCGTCTCCCTTTCTACTGCTTGCGCCACTGTGGGAATGCAGCGAAGGTAAACGAATCGTAGGGGCTCCTTTTTCCCTCCCCACCAACACCGGATCTATTATCACAGGGACGGACTGCAGTCAGACTCCTCCGGAGACGCACCGCTGTCATTCCGGGAAATCAGTGCGGGGTGGTCAACGTATGGATTAGACCAGGATCAATTGGATTTAGCCCGCTTGTCAGGGCACCACCAACAGCAACACCACCCCAATCTCATTGGCAGATCACATCAGATCCCTTCTGCCCTGCCTCGTCTCAGTTTCCGTGGCTTTCACTGGCTTGGATTATCGACAGCTGGAGCGACTGAAAGGGTGGCCGTTCCTAAGGGCTGTGAGAGGCAAAGTTGGAGCAGCCTACAAAGACACTGCAAGTGGAAAAGGGAGCCCATTAGTAGACTACACACAAGTTACAGTCTGTAATGTAAACTCTGATGAAACCTAAGAGTTGAGTAATTGAAGAACAGTCTGTGGCTTGTCTTTTACCGACCTTACTCGGCCGATAATCATCCAGTTGAGTGGAGAAGGGTGCTGCCTTAGCCTAGGTTGTTGGTCTGCGCACGCACACACGCATATGGATTTACAGCTCCAATGTGAAGCTCGCCATGCAACGGATCGATATCTTTCGTTTTTTTGCGTCGGCTTTTTAACAAGGGAGTGAAGCATCCTGGGATTTATCATCGCTTCGTTAGCGCTGAACTACAGTGAGGCGCCCACCCTTCCCACCTCCCCCTCCCCTGCCTCTCTCTCTCTCTCTCTCACCTGTCCATAACCTGTGCGCTTGTGTGTCTATTCTTGTGCGTTTCTGTGTCTACGTGAGTTTAGGTGTTTGGTTTGTTGTCCGCCAGAGGGAGTGTAGGTTATATTGCTTGTGTATGCATCTGAGTGCTGTGCCAGCTTTTAATTAGTAAGCCTACACCTAGTACGTGACTGAGTAACTTAGGCTATTTTGTGTCTGCTCTGCTCGTGGGTGTTTGTGCATTAGTTTATGTTTTATGCTTCTGCATGAAGGCATATAGACTAGGCGTTGTGTGGGTATTTATGTAAGATGCACAGCATTTCTTCAGCACCACTTGTCCTTCCTCTTACATGCCATTGTATAATTTGGCCACCTGTTTGACCTCCCCAGTACCATAAGAGACAAAACATCTCCAGCAGGATGAGTGATCGTTCTGGTGCAAGCACTCTAGCAGCCATGACGCTGGAGGAACCAGGGGCAGAACAGGCATCTCCTCGAGCCCCGGGCCCTCTCCGCTGTGGCCCCTGTGCTGTGTGGCCTCGCCAGCAGACCTGGCTCTGTGCTGTGCCCTTAGTCATGGGCTTTGTGGGACTGGGACTCAGTCTCATGCTGCTAAAATGGATTGTGGTGGGATCCGTCCAAGACTATGTCCCCACTGATCTAGTGGATCCTAAAGGTAGCATTGGACAGGATCCTATATTTCTCTCCAAACCCAGTGCCATGCCTAAGGGGCCTGACATTTCCACTGCCACCAGTACTTTAGCAGCTTCCACGACAGCAATGGTGTCC
>VUQK01012713.1:93478-105569 GCA_015106715.1 Bujurquina vittata
AGAGAGAGAGAGAAAGAGAGAGAGAGAAAGAATGAAAGATAGCAGGAGGACAGAAACTGTGTGTTGGATACAAAAGAGAGAGAAAAAAAGAATTTATTGGGGCAAAAACTGTCAAAAACAACAAGAGCACGTTCCAGAAGTAAGGATCCAGCTGCAAGTTAAAGGCATATAGACATCACAGTTGAGTGAATGGGCCACGGTCAGACATTTTACATATTTCAGACCACCATTCTACCCGTTCTATTATTATCTCTCATTTTTATGCAGATTACCCTGAAGGTATTATCCGCATTTGAATTTTACAAGTATTTCATTTCAGTCCTGTCACCACAGTGTCTGCACGGTGTGTCCTATACTGAACTGAATCTGCATGCAATGCAAATCAGTCATAGTTATCGGTGTATTGTTTTATACAGTATAAATAAATTTATCTGCACGTGCTTGTGGGAAGCTGTGCTATGTTTTTATGTTGATAAATGAAGAAGGCATGTCCAATACTAACTTTTGGTAAGAGCATGCAACTCCTTTGCATTTAAGGAAAATGGCCAGTGTTACAGCTTCACCTTTCAAATAAAACTAATGAAATTCTTCCTTTTTTATTCTTGAGGGTTTCACTATAAAACAAACAAACAAAAAATAGGACTCAGACCTTAATAATTCCAACTTTCTCCCCCCCTCAGCTCCAGCTGTCATAGGACGAGTCAGAAGTCAGTGGTTCCTGAGGGAATATGGCTTGAAAACAAGCCACAGTCTCCTCTCTTCTAGTCAATAGGCAAGAACCTAAAGATAGAGACGGGTGGGGGCAGAACAGGTGCAAAAAACTTACCTTTTTATTGTTTTATTTTTTCATGTTTTTTATTCGGCTGAGCTGAAATCTGATTCATCAATCAGCCATTTCTAGTATATGTGTCACTGCAATCTTTTTTATCTGTTGATGGGAAACGTTCCTACTGTAAGCACTGACTGAGGCCATCTTAATCATCGCTGTGTGACTCGAGGATAAAATGTCCACAATGATGGCAGCAAAAAAGTAGCGTTATGTTGCTGGGGGTAAAATATTAATTTATAGGAAGAATAACATGTGGAATGTGTGTTGCTGGAAATGTGCATAATTGATGAAGATTCCCGTTCATAAAGCACTTGAGTTGTCCTGTGCTTGATTTTATAATGCCAGAAACATGTCATAGGAGCTTTTGTGTATGGTATTTAGCTTCAACAGGCTGCCTTTCAGAGGCAAAGGCACCAGTACTCATAAGGATGTAAACACAGGGAAATTTAAGGATTTCGGTGTTTTTGCTCACTTCTTTTAATAAGTGTGGCAATATTTCTCCCCATAGAGTTAATTGTTACTAATGTTTCCACGGGGAAATAAAGGTGTTCTTAGCCTAAGGAATGAAATAATCCTAATTGAAAGTAAACAGTGGGATCATTATTGTCTCTGGCCATGTCTCTCCCACTTTCTTTTTCAAATTGAAAGAAATCAGTGGTGGCATCACTTTTAAATGCTAGGCTTTAGTAATAGTGGTAATATGCATGTGCTTAAAGAATGGTCATTAACACTCAGTTCAATCACAAGCTATCAAATGCAAGTCTACCACAGTGGGTACTCAGTTACTGCTGCATAGGTCTGCCTCTAATTCTCAAAACCCCATCTTTAATTCATTCATTCATTCACTAATTCATTCATTCGTTCATGGATGTGAAGAGAAAACAGTTACTTGCCAATAGCTCAAGGGCCTCTGAGATATAGTAGCGCATGTGATTGTGGAAGTGCAGAGAGGATTACAGTCCATCATATCTGATCTGAGACTGTTAGATCCCAATATTGAATTACAGACCCTGTGGGGTCTCTGGTTCTGTTATCAATTTGCAAACAAAAGAGGCAGAAAAGAAGGAAAGTGGGGCCTTGACGTGTTGGCGGTGATGGTGGCTTTGAGGCAGGTTTTGGTGGGATGCGATGAATCTAATAATGTCCAATTTTGTCTGCCAGGGGACTGTAAGTGGCAGTGCCATTTGTGATTTAGGTTAGCTAGGTTAGTTCTTCCCGACTCAGTTAGATAAATGGGTTCCATTCTGGATAGATTACAGCTGTAGTGGTTGCATAAAATCTTCATTAACCATTGTGAAAAACATTTTTATGGCCTACAAATCCTTTAAAGCTGTGTGAGAGGTTATAAAAGGGGAACACTGTTATATCATGTTTGTGAATTTTATTAATGTTTGCATTTGCTTTTTAAATAGATATGCAATAAAAAATGTATAAAAATAATAGGCACCGCCTTGTTAATTTCCAAATACCCCTTATCTTGTTGATATAAAAATAAACCCTCTGTTGTAAAGTGTCATTTAGAGAGTGTCGCATCAGTTCCTCCAAAGTTATCTGTATCTTGACCTGAGTTGTTTCAGCACAGAGAGATTTTTAAATCACAATTTTAAACTGAGGTGTGTGTAGCATGCAGAACATGATTTCTCACTTCCTGGTTTGCACGTAGCATCTGGGTGCATGACGAGCCTGCAGGAACGTGTGGACTGCGGAGGCTGCAGCAGTCGGATTGATTCACTGCAATGTGTGGCCTGCTGCCACCCCCAGTGACGGGAAACGTGCCATGATGCCCTGGTTGAGATGGAGAGGGTTGTTGTGGCGTGTGGAGGTGGAGGTGAAGATGGAGGTCACCTCTCTCTCGCCTCCCTCCCACTATCATTCAAGCCTCTATACTTAGTTTCTCCACTGTTTGAAATTCTCATCCTTCTGTCCTCTATTTTAAATCACCCTCTTGGCTCTCTCCTCCGGCTCCTTTCTTCTTTGCAGGCTTCCCCCCCCCACATCACTGACAATACGACTACCAGCCAATGAGAGCTCTTATCTGAGGATTGTACCGGAAGAGATAAGAGTATCATTCATCATTCCATATTAGCCACTTCCTCCAAAGAATTCCCAAGGAAATTATGACAAGAAATCGAGAATATTTCATCATTGTTATCGGCTACGCTCCACACATTTCTCCAGTTCTTCATATTGTGCTAAACCTTTAAGAGGCACAGGTGTAAAAGCCATTGCTTTCCATTGCAGCTGAGTTCCTTATGTAATAATTTCCATTCACATCTTTTTGCACCTTGTTGCAAAATGTGAAATGGGATTACAAATAGATTATCCAATTCATCTGTTATTTTGTGACGCATTGCATAATGATGACATGTAAGCCCCCAAATGGCACAAGGGACGGAATTAGCAAATTCTTCTAACAATCAAATTACTGCACAAAAGTAGGTATTTTTTGGAAAAAAATTATTACCATCATACTCTAAAAGACAGGAGTTTATGCATTGATTTTCCTCCATAAAAAGTCTTTAAAGATGAAAGGGAATCCTCGCTGTGCTGTCTTTTCACTAGATTTTTTAAAGCATGACTATAACAGAGTGTCAGATAATGTCCTGAAAATTAAAAACACATCCCCTGACAATAGGATTTTTGCAGACAGAGAGCTGCAGTTGTCGAAGCTCTCCTACACAGACCTGACATAGACAATGAGGTTCAAATGGCCTCTTTTCTATTTAAAACATTCCACAGACTTTCATGTCGCAAATAACATTTCACTTATGGCCCTGTTTTAAGTCTTATAAAATTATTTTCTACAAGTTTTTGTACATTCGTCTCATGGATGACATCTCGCGTAGACGAAACTGTCTCGATAACATGCTCTGTTCGCCTTCTTAAGTCTTTTAAGAAGCTACAGAATATTCAACATTCTGCAGCAAGACTTCTGATCAAAAACGAGAGCGAGACAGCGCATCATGCTAATTGAAGTTGAGCAGCACTGTGTTTTGAAGAGCACTGGCTCCGTGTAGCATTTGGGCATATCTTTTTAAAGTACTTCTCGTTGTACACAAAGCTTTAAGTGGCTGAGGACCAGCCTGCATGGCAGAGTCGTTGTTGGTTTATGCTTGTCCACAAGTCAGTCTGTTCCTCCGCGCTATTAGATCTTAAAAAGAAAGAAAGAAAGAAAAGGAAAACTAGACTTTCAGATTCCAAATAGTGGAATAATATTTCTGAAGATATTAAGGAGGCTACTTCATTTGGGTGGTTAAAAAGGCATCTGTGTAAAGTACCTTCTAACTTTTTTGCAATATATTGCTCTTACTAATTTTAGATGGTGCCTCCTTTTTTTGTCTTTAGCTAATTTTACTGCTAACTGATTGTTTTGAAGCCTGCTATGTGCACATTGAATCTAAGGGTATTAATAAAAGTTCTGTGCAGGAATATACATTTAACCTGGCTTCAAAGACTTAGCAAAATCTTGTTTGGGTATTTGCACAACCTATTATTCAATATACAGTGAAAAATGGCCTAATGCCCCTTGTGAAACTACAGCAGATGTCATTATTTTCAAACACAATGTCAGAAGCCCCAGGTGTGCCGATCATGTCACTGATGAATGGTGAGGGATGGAGCCTGAGTGGAGAGGGAGATGGGATCAACCAAGGTCCTCTCATGTTATTTTCCTGGGGGCGTACACAGCTTGTTTCATGCAGTAATCCATGCATGGTAAAACCTTATCCAGGGGGATAATGTCAACTCTTTCCCAAAGATAACAAGACAAAAGCCCTAGTGTAGCCATCACTCCAGAGTGTGGTTCGTTTTCCCCTAATCTGCCATCTTACGTTTGTTGCCCGAGCCTGCCGATTACACGTAACAATAAACACACTCACTTTGGACTGTGGAGCTTTGCTCAGTTGCTTTTCATCAAAAAAAAAGAAAAGAAAAAAAGATGGTGGACAGAAATGGCATTTATTTCATTTAAATTGTGTCAAGAACCTTTTACTGCTTGAGTAAACACAATTGCGAATATATGATTGAAGCACAAAGGCTGGCTGCACGGAAGCAGTGTGTAGTCAGCGGATAGTGTTATTGTAATGTGCATCAATAAAATCAATGGGGAGTAAATACATTTATCACCCTTCATACTTGCCAATATTATTTCAATCTTTGATTAAGTGTTTTTATTACTCACTGCACTTGTGATGTTTGATTACTCAACCGGAGAGTTTCTTTACATACCCTGCTGTTTGTCTGATTTAATTGGAAGAGCCAGCTGTCAGTTATCTTTGTATACACGTGTGCGAAAGTAACTTACCTGTTCGCTGTGTGTTTTTGTGTGGATGTGTGTAGTACTTCGGTTCTTCAGCAGTACAGTGTAAGGATCAAAAGATCATAAAAGGACATTTGGCAGTGATGTAGTTCATACTCAAAGTGGCCTAAGAGATCCAAGGTTTAAGTACGCTGAATCTTCACCAGACGGAAAGAGCATCCATCACATTCACACCCCATCCGTCAGACAAGTCAGTGAATTATATATTGAAAGTTCGCCTCTGAACATCCAGGCAGAGACATCTTTCTCTCTGTCTCTCCCTTCCATCTGATGTTCTGCATTGAATCATTGATAGGACATCCACAACAACAGTGCTCCTTCCTATAAAACACCTGTCACAGTCGGCCTGAAAGGAATGCAGCCACAGTGAGGTGTGGAATCTGTTTTGATCTTTTGTATGGCAAAAGTTGTGCATATTGAGCCTTGAATAATTTTAAGGTTATTCCGTTCACGGCAGCACTTGAGAGGACACGTTAAAAGTTAGATATTCACTGTTGTCAGCCGTTAAGTCAGTGGAGCAAACAAACCAACAAACAACAAAGACTAGAAACATAATTTCCCATCATTATAATTCCATGAAAGAGCATGTGAGTGACATGCAAAGACTTTTTGTGCTCCGATGTGTCTTCTCCTGTAATGCATCTGTACTTACCGAGGAAATGGAAACACCAAACCCTATCATGTGTTTTTCCATGACAGCCATTAATGGAATGGAATGAAGGGCTCGGTGCAAGTGAGACACTGCCGTTGTTGGCACTAATATGCACTGCTCTCTCAGTCATCAAGTATACTCTTTGATCCCAGCTGGAGCCAGGGATGCTTGAGGGATATGACGGAATATTTTATTGCAGTTGTGGGAAAGCAGTTGGTGGGGTTGCCTCAGTCCAACGCCTTCACCCTATCCCCTTCATAATAACTTAAGCTTTAAAGCCTCAGCTGGGTACCCAAGTGACTATTTTGCATGTTGTCACTCCTAAACCGTCTGTTTTACAAAAGCACGGCATCGCCTTTGAATTTGTGACTGTGGGTGTGCGTGTGTGTCAAATAAGAGTGGTATGGAACCGCTGGATGCTGTGAGGGCTAGCAAAGATGGGGCTGACATTCCATCCAGGGAGACTCTGTGGCATTAGAGAGAATAATGAAGATTAAGCTGAGATCGGGTAGTGGGAAGATTGGAGGGTCAGTGTGCAAGATCAATGTTTGGAGGGAAGTTAAGAAAGATGAAGGTGAGGGCAGACAGATTTCCTGTTTCTCAGAAGTGGAACCATCTTGATTAAAAGAACCCACATTTCTCTGAGCGGCCACGTTAGCGCGTGATCAGATAAGAAAGCACAAGGCATAATTCATGGGCTTCTTTTTGGCAATAGGTTTGGGATTGTTTTAAGCTGTCTGGTTTTTGCACCACAAACAGCAGAATCTGTTGGTACTATCTATAGTATATGCCTTTTATTTGTAACTTGCAAAAGTCTTTGGGTTTTAATGAGGGTGACGGATGCTGAAAACTACGTATTTCTGAACTGTCACCTGCCATTTTTCATAATTCACTCTTTCCATAGGTAGTCGCCAGTATGCATATAAAGCAAAGCACTCACTGTGTTATTATATGTAATCATAACCAAGCCTGCGCTTTTGTTGGGTCACATCCAGGGCGAGGCCATCAAACACTGGCCAGACGTCAGAAAATACTGCACTTGTTCTTTGGTAATCCACAACAGCTGGTGTGTGTGTGTCTGCGTGATGGATTTCATGTGTGCCCACACGTGCAAGTGTGTGTGTGCGGAGATAGAACGAGGAGAAAGCTGGGCCAGATGGGTCCAGCTGCGGATCTGGTGGCCTAGATAAAGGCTAGATGGGTGCCACCACCTTCATGAGATGCCAGCAGAACATTTAGAGTAGGTGTTAAAAGCTTGAAGGCTTTGATGGACCAAAAATCCAACTGAGAGAGCACTCATTAGAAAGCCCCCCCCCTTTTTTTTCTTTTTTTAAATTAAAGTCTTAAATAAAGAAGCTGCTGACTTGGTCATCAGTGTCCATTTAGGGTTAAAGTAATAAGTACACTGTCGATGCAGCAGTCAGGATGTGCACTTACTCAGCTGCAGCAAAATTTAATGACTTTTGTTATCTAATAATTTTCTTAGAATGATGAATTAAAATTTAAGATTATGTGATTGACTATTGCATATTTATAGAAGCCAAGGTAAGATCCAAAGTGCACAAATGTTAAATTTGAATTCAGGGCAGGGAAAAGGACACTTTTCTCCAGTAAGTCATTTTCCAACAAAAGAAAAGGAAAAAAAAAGTGAAACTTTTTTATATAAATTAAAAAGTGACACATTTTTTTTTCACTGTGCTTGATGTAAATTTCTAAAATAGTTAATTCCTTATCAGCTATTTTAATTTACTAACTAGAAGGGCACTCAGTAGAGCCCATACGTCACCTACCTCAAATGTTCTATGTGCCGATACTACGCTACCAAAATTCAAAATGTAATCAATTGTTTCTTGTATCACCCCAGTCAACTCCATAAATTTTCACCAAAATCTGGTCATAATGTTCCGAATGGGTGAGGCAACTCAATCAACTTCTTATATCACTCTAATAAAATATATAAATTAATCAGCCATCAACATTTTGGTGGTCAAGGACCATTGTCCTTAAGTTCAAATTTGGTCAGACAATACTTGCACCCCATAGCAGCCATTTCAGAAAACCTTAGCACACAGCCCACTCCCACACAAACACCTTAATGGCCATTACGAAAGGAGAGGTGGAGAGGCAGTTGTGTCCTGAAGAGTAGCAGGAGGTGCGGCACTCAGCCGCTGTCCTTTTCCAGGGGAACTCTAGGACAGAGAGAGCCTTCACCAGCACCCCAGGGAGAGCGAAGACAGATTAATGCAGAGGCTTTAATATTTCAGATGAAAATGTATTACTGCTCTCCTGCTCTCTTCTCTCTCTGTCTTTCTCTGGCTAGGAGTGGGCCTGGATTTTGCTGGCTCTCTCTCCCTTTCTCTGATGTCTTCCTGTCTGCCTAGCAGCATGAATGTGTTTTCTAGAGGTAGCTTCCCCTGTCCAGAAGCCTCCCTGTCTAGTCATTGTGACAAGAAATGGAAGCTCAGCAAGTGACTAATCTAAATGAATCCATGAGGTTTCTTTTTTTTCTTTTCTTTTTTTTTATGTGGGAGAACTGTACACATGCACTGAGAGTTATCGACCCTCCAGTCAATCCTCACTATCTGTCTTTTGGGTAATATAGTTGCTTTAGTGTTAAGGGGTGGTTCTGCCATTCATGTCTCTCATCAGAAACCTGGTTAAAAACAAAACAACACACCCAGCAATTCTTCATTGGCCAGACGGCTACTGTCTTCAAGCGTCAGAAAAATCCATTTTTAATCTGATCCGCTGACGTCTATCCTGGATAAAGATTCAACGTATCATATATTACGGCATGCATAGGTTTCCAGCATGCCTGCCGGAAAGCAAATCCAGGCTAAGAAGATTAAAACAGACAAACCACATGTATCTCATCAGCTGGGAGTGGTGAACTAGTAAAACTGTAGTAACAACTAATATAATAATTTAACAACATTTTGCTGTACCTGCTGGTAGTTGTACTACATGCCTGTTTTTTGTAGTTAACCACTAAAACTACAAATAATTGGGTATATAAAAGAACATTAATAATAATAGTTTGTAGAGAGCATGCACAAAAGTGCAGCCAGTGGTTGATGCTCACGCAACGATGACATCACGGGTAAATCCCCAGAAAGCATTATGAAAAGTATTAAGTATTGTCTTAGAAGGACAGTTCTGCTCATTCCGGTGAATAGTGGGGTTCTTTATTTATTTACTTTGATATATTATAAAGTGAATAATTTAAACTTTACTGGATTGCCAGCTTTTTTTTGTTTTGTTTTGTTTTTTAAGATGTGGGCTTAGGGGTGTAGTAATATAAATTAGGGCCATTCTAAACATAATTTTTGTCAGAAACAAACTCACACTCACGCTCATCCTCTTGAAAAATGAATATTCCAGAAAGTAAAATGCCAGCAGATTAATTTTCTGTTGAACTGAAGCTGTGATAGGTTAGGTCACTAGTTCTATCTGTGAAATGTAGCATGCGATTCTTCAGCTATTGTAATAAAACAGTCAAGAGTAAGCTCATGCAACTCACCACTGCCAACATTGAAAACTGATGCAAAAGATGCATCTATGTTTCAGTAATCTGAATGAAAATTCTTAAACAAAACACACACACATCCATTTTATTTTGCATCTTTTGGCATGGTGCAGCCACTATGTTTAAATTGATGCCGATCCCTGCCCATAAAGGCTTGGTTTGATGCTGTAGTGGTTTAATCCATGTTGAGCTGTTGTAAAACAGCATATCAATAGGGTGGCTGCTTACTGCCCAAGTCATCCTATTTAAAGTACAATCTCCACAATCATTTCACATCACTGGCTGCCATTTATCAGCCGTCCAATACCTTATAGCATGTGCAGGTCAGGGTCACCATGACAACGTGGCATACAGAGCAACCCAGACATTCAGCTGCAGGTTCCTAGGGTTTAGTGGGACATGTATTCCCTGCAGAGTGTCTTGGGTCAGACCCTTTGTCTCCTCCTGGGTACAATTTCCAAAGGGAGAGGTTACAGGTGTTCAGACTAAACCTATGATTCCAGTGTTGTAAAAATCTGGAGCTTGTGTCGGCAGGTTTACTCTGTACTTGTTGTTGTTTTTTTCCCTATAGTTTTCAGATGATGTGTACTGTTAAAGATGCCATTCTTCACCTCTTCTATTGGGGCTCGAGTCCTTTTTCCTCCTGTCACATGTCACACGCACAAAAAAACACATGTTCACACTTAGGCACATGGAGAGACACATGCTCACACTCTCATTATACACATTTCCAGAAAGTGTTTTTCTCAGATTTTTCTCCTATTTGTCTCCATTTCTCTCTGTCCCACACACACACACACACACACACACACACACACACACACACACACACACACACACACACACACACACACACACACACACACACACACACACACACAAACACACACACACACACACACACTTACCTATGTGATTCATCTCCTGGGAGGCCTCCTGCCTTTTTCTAAGCCAAACAGTCTGCTAATGTGCTGATGTGTTTGATGCACGCCCCCTCCCCCTTGTTTCCCCTTATTATTCCCTTTCCTTCCCCATATCACTTTTTCACAGCTCTCTCCCTGGTCCTATCTTCGTGAATACACAAGCCCAAAGAGCTGTGCACATCCAAACACACATTATGAAAAAGCAATGAAGACACTTTAACCAGTGTCAAGAACCTGAGTGCAAAGCAAAGTCCTCCAGGTTTTCTCAGTTGCTAACAAACATCAGTAATACTAAAAACAAAGTCTGCATTACCAGCATAAATTTATGTCTCAAAATGAGCTTGTGTGACGATAAAACTTGCAACTATCCTCTCTCATAAAGCATACTGTGATTCATAGCACACTGCTCAAAATGAATAAACAATAAAACATACAAATACATAAACACATAAAATTACATGCACATTTTCTGCATGCCTTGAAATTCCAGATCAATGATGATAATTAGGCACAACCATAACTCATCAACATCGTCATCATCATCACACCTCAGCAGGTTTTATGCATTTTTTTTAAAGTGTATATTTCTTCAATCTTCATATATTTCAATATGGTTAGTGCTGTTGAGGACTGAACGTGCCTTATATCTTCAGATGATGACTTTGCAAGTTCATTATTTTTGCATTATATCTCCTGCATAACAAACATATGGTTTCATCCCTATTTTCCAGAAGATTCAAACAGTTCAGGTACGTACAGTATATATAATTTATTTAGGTTTCTCCTCTTCTTTGGTCTGGACTATTTTGCTTCATTGTATAAAAAAATGCCATGGATCTATGTCCTAAGATGCAACCAAGTGATGTTAGTCACAGGCGTATGTTTCTGGCATCACTAGCATGATGTTCATTTGTGGTTTTCACTCATAACAACTGATCAATAATTTAGTATTTAGCTTCCAGCCTCACTGAACCTAAAGCACGGCTGTAGAATCTTCCAGTTGTTGGCCCCCTTTTTTTTTTTTGTTTTGTGTTGTTTGTTTTTTCCTGCTGCTCCTCTTTTATTAACATCTTAACTTTTTTTCCCCTGCTGTCTCAGTTCTTGTTGCTGTTTTGGTTGGTTTAGTCATTTTGTGTGGACAGTGTCATCTTTAATGCTAGTGTTGTGGCTGGCAGTAATGGCGCGTCGTTGCTAGCAAATTTCTGCTCTGATCGGCAGCCTCATTGTGATGTTTCTTTCAAAATAAAGTTGGACTGTCCACTCGGGGAGCTGTCCAGTGCTGAAAGAAGCAACACAGGCAGCTACAACACTGAGCTTTTAGAGGTCAGCAGGAGTCAGCAGAAGACAGGGTGCAGCCCGAACATGATGTTGAAAGGCACAGACATGCTGAGAGCGGCTGGCCAGGAGAATTGGGGGGGAACAAGAAGTAAAGGCAGAAAGGGTGAAGAATGTAAGGGTAGAGAAATCGAGGACAAAATGGGGAATGGAGCAACAAGAGTATCATTCTCTGTTACACTGTTTCACATGGTGGAACCCCTCTTTAAAAGGCCAATTACTCTGTAATAGTCCTAGACTGACTAGGTGATTTCTCACTGTGCTGAGTGAAATGGCAGAGCAGGAGTGGAGTCAGTCCAGTGGAGAGACCCAATCATCACTGCACTGGAGTGAAGGGAGTCAAGGGACATGCATGCACGCACACGTGCATGCACACACACACACACACACACACACACACACACACACACACACACACACACACACACACACGCAGACACACACACACACGCAGACACACACACACACACACACACAAGCACGCAATGTTCAGAAACCATCAAAGTAC
>VUQK01012718.1:0-15157 GCA_015106715.1 Bujurquina vittata
GTTTTTTTTTTTTTTTTATATTTTTTTTTTTTTTTTTTTACAAATGATGAGGATAAAAGGCTTTTATTTATGTCCCTGGTATAAAGTCAGAAAAGGCACACCTTTATATCACTTATGTTTTATGGGTGAATGCATTTTTAGTGGCCCTTGATCAGAAACTCCTGTCTAGTATATAAACTTTATAGTTAAGGTTGGATACTGTGTTACAAAGCCGTTAAAGGCAAGTCCTGGATGGACTAATATTTCAGTCAGTATGTAGCCATCAGCATTCACTGCAGTGTTCACTCTTTGTTACACATGCTGCCAAATCATTCCTTGTTTTTCCTCTGGAGAAGAGAGTCTAAAAACAGTTTGTCGGATTTGTCTCATATAGTGAAGTGAAACTACACAGTAATATTGGGAGTACATTGTGTATGTGCTACACTACCGTTACTATTTTCTAAGTACATCCGGAGAAGTTTTTTTTGTGTACATATCCAGTGCAGCTACATTGTAAACAAAGCGCTGGCATGCTTGGCATGTACATGTGTTTAATAACCACTTGTTTAAAGAAGGAAAGGGCTGCTGGGAAGGCATAGCAAAGATATTTGGATCTTTGCTGTTATTACTGTATTGAGAAGCTGATGAATGTTTGTTTTTGAAAGAATGCAAACCGTACACAAAATATGCCTGTGATACTCCGATAACTATGCAACTGTGGATTAAAAACTTTGTATCTCAGCATCAGTTTCTTAGGCTGTCTGTGCTATTGTATCATGTCTAATAACACTGGCAAATTCAGCAAAATGCTGAGTGGTCAAGAGTCTGTTTTCATGTTATTAGTCTGTGAGTCTGTAAAAAATGAGAGCCTGGTGGTCTGCTAGAATAACCAAGATGACTCGTCTCCCTCAGCGTCTGAGTACCATCTACTGTATGGCCACCAGGTTGGGTCTGTACATGCTTATTCATACACAGCAGATAGATTTGGCCTTTTGTCTTGTTCAGGGAATTCTAGAGCCTTAATTCTTTTTCTCACTGTATTTAAGATATCCTGTAACAGATGTCTTTTCAGATCACTTTAGTAGAGGTTATTATAACCAAAGCCATATCTTCTTTCAGTTTTTCTTGTCTGTTCACTTTTTTTTTCTTTTCACTTTTGGTTGTCAATAGATGAAAAATTCTCTGTTCTAGCCTGATTATGCCAATAAATTCTTTTTTGGTATCGAAATGTCATCCAAAGGCCTAATTTGTGCTAATCTTTCCCTTATTCACTTATTATTCTCATTTCCAATGCTGTATTTTTATTATTCACAGGCTGGCTCACAGTTCAAAAATAATCCTTATTTATCTTGGTGCAGCCCTGCAGATCATCCACTGTCTTCTACTGTTTTAGGTCCCTGCTCCTCTTTGAGCCAGTTTTCTTCTGATTGGCTCCCAATTGCAAACCAAATCTTTGAAAAGCGGATGAGTGTAACTTTACTAAAGATATTTGCTCTCAATTAAATCATCAGAAACTCTCAGAAGTCTGGGTTTTTGGCTCATAAAGATTGCTTGGGCACATACAAGAAGCTTATTATCTGAAGCCTTTGCCATTTTAATATAATGAGCCTCCAAAGTAATAGCACACATATAATAATCATAGATCCACTTTAATGAAACCTCGGTCCAGCTGTACAGCACCTTTTCTAGGAAGAGTTAAGAGCCACCCATTTTCTCTTGCTTATCTAGTTCAGGGTCACAGTGAGGCTGGAACCTACCCCATCTCGTGGGACAATAGGTGGGGTAGACCTCGGAGAGACCTGCAGTCCATTGCAGAACTCACAGAAAGAGACCAAAGCTCATTCATGCTCACATTCACACCTGTGGCTAATTTAGAGTCACCAATTAACCTAACATGCATCAGGCACATCTCCCACCTGTGGTGGGATCCCTCAGGCACAGTGAAACACAGAGGGGGCCCAGCTGCGCCAGATTTGAACCCACAACCTTTGCCCCTAGGAGCTGATTAGCTATTTTTTAATGCGGAGAATCTTTGACTACACCATTCAGACAGAAGGCCCTTATTATTCATAACCTTCAGACTGGAAAAATAACTGAGAAATGATTGGATATCCAAAAACTATCCGGATGAGGGCGCTAATGAGAAATTGCTCTCTGCGAAACGCCAGCACAGCTGAAGACAAAGAAAACCGAAGCGCTACTGTGATTGGAGGAGGAGGAGTCACGTGGTCATCGTGCTATCCGGAAAGATGACAAATGTTGCTTTGTAACGATTCAGGTAAGACGACTAAATCTGTTGTGGCTCTGGTGATTTAATTATGTTTGACTTGTTATAAGTGTATTAAACACAAGCAGGTCCTGATGTTTACAGCAGTTTTAGAGTGTAGATCAGTGTGGGGGTAATAATGTTTATAAAGCGATAATGTGCTGGAAGAGAGTTTGAGCTAATGCTGAGTTAATGTCGCTAATAATAGCTCGGTTAGAAAAAGCTTTCTGAGAGCGTCTCAAGTTGATACTAATTAATGTTTATGTATATACATAATACGTAAACATAATGTGTTGAAGTTCAGCTAAAGCAGGTAGTCACATCTCTGTCTCTGTTTTGTTGTTATCTGCCCCCCCTATCTGTCAGCAGGAAGAACCTGTATTATAAAAGTGATTGGACTGTTTCAGAGTCTTTCATATCCCCATCAGACTATCCATGAATCATGTTTATTAAGTCACACAATAAAACATCAAAAAAGCTGCTGGTATTAGCAGCCGATTTATCAGATCAAACACTCATCCCTGTGCTGTCATTTCCAGTATCTGCTGGAGAGTCTGTTTTTAATGATCCTTCAGCATCTCTTTGTCTGTGGGTGTTTTTGTTTTGAACAGGACACGCTGGACCAAAATGGCATCCTACTTCGATGAACACGACTGCGAGCCCACCAACCCTGAGGAGCAGTACCGCCAGAATGCGCTGCTGGAAATGGCCAGGTGAGCGCAAACAAACAAGGAGACTTTATTCTCAGATTCTGTCATTTCCCCATTGTGGGACTAATAAAGGTATTCATTCATGCACCACTCTGACTGACTTTTGGTGTTGGTGTGTGCAGGTTTTTAATACACGGCAACGCCTGGTTTGACGCACCCAGTTTTGACCTGTCAGATTGGGACCAGCGGCTTCCTCCTCCAGCTGCCAAAACTGCTGTTCAGACCCTCACTGTGGTCATTATATCTACTGAACAAGCAGGTGGACGGACGTGCACCACTAAAATTAAATGTGACATTTAGATTGATGATCCCGAAATTCAAACCCCTTATAAAGTGGCTCTTACAATCAGCCTATTAAAAAAAAAAAAAAATGATATTGAGACAGTGTAGAGGGAGAAGCTGGCGACACAGGCAGAGGATGTGTATGTGAGTTTTGATCTGGCTTTTTGTTCTCACAGACAAAGGTCTCAAGTGTCCTGTGTGTTTGCTGGAGTTTGAGGAACAGGAGACGGTTCGAGAAATGCCCTGCAAACACCTTTTCCACTCAGGATGTATACTGCCCTGGTTGGGCAAGGTAAAGCTCACATATTTGTGCTTCTCTCTGAAATGGAAAATGTGTGTATGTGGGTACTTAGACATACTTTTGCTTCTTTGTTGTGTTATAGACCAATTCCTGCCCGCTCTGCCGACTTGAATTGCCCACCGATAACCCAGAGTACGAGGAGTTTAAAAAAGACAAGGTGGGTGTGTGAAAATCCATCATGTTTAATCACTTTTTTAAAATGCAACATTAGATGAATATGTTTTTTTCTCTTCTGCATTGCAGGAGAGAAGAAAACAGCGGGAGCACCGGCTGGAGGGTCTACATGGCGCCATGTACACATGACACCACACTGCTGTTGTGCAAGGCTGTGGCACGTTGACATTTTAGTTTAATGAAGGCTTGAGAAATGCATAAAGCTGCATTCACACCATTTCATAGACAGTGTCATTTTAAGCACAGGGATGGGGAGGAGTGTGAAGTATTTGGACAAAGAAAATAACTCTCAGAAAATTGCTGGCAAAATATCTGTAAATCCAACATACATTTTAATACTGGAAATACAGATCGCAGTAATAAACATCAGTGTCGCTGGAATGTCAGCGTAACTATGGAGGGTTACTGTAAACTGGTGTCCTCTCCATTCTGCTGAGATGGTGTGAATGCAGCATGAGCAACAAGGTCATTAAACATTTAAAATGCTCTTTTTTTTCACTGGCTAGGATGATTATATTTCCACATGTTGCTGCCAGCCGCACTCTCAAAGAGGTTCAGCCGCTTTTTCTTTTTTTATATAAATTTATATGCTGTAAATGGACCAAACCTGTTCAGTTGTATTTGTTCAGTGACTATGAAATAATTATGAAAATCAATATTTTAACCACAGAGTGCTTTTCCTGTTATTTCTGCATAAAAGTAATATTTAAAAAAATGGATTTTAGTTTGCTTTGCAACATTGAATTACAGTACATACAGAAAGGGGTTTATGAATCATATCGGTTACAGGCTGCATCTTATAGGCACATTTTCAGCATTTACTGTCTTTTGTTTTTTTTAATCAGAAGAAACTCCAACAATTAAGTCCAAGTGATCCACAGTAATTTCTGGGTTTCCCATTGTTCACTGATAGATTCCCACATCTTTCACACTCCATGTTGCCAGTAGAGCAAAGGCTTTTTGTACAATTGCGTCTAAGCAGGCTTTTCACTCTGTTCCTCATGCTGAGTAATTTTGACCTGTAATGTGGAAGATTTGTGGAACTCCCCTCTAGCTTGTCCCATGATGTTTTGGTTTTAGAGAAAACACTGGTTCTCCTGTAGCCTAGACGGAGTAAACCTTAATAACAATCAGCGTGGTCTGGATTGGTTTTGATGCTTCTACATTACATGACAGTCCCCTTCAAACTGCTAACACGTCACAGCAGTAATCTGAGAAACTCTGCTCTGACACAGCTTCAGTGGGCTTTTTTTTAAAACCAGTTTTGCAGCTATTTATGTCATCTGCTCTGTCAAAAATCTTTTCTATTTATGCTCACAAATAAATAGGTTGTCTTGTAGGTAAAAAAAATAACATTCAGAGTGGTGCTGCGACTAACAAGATCTCTGGGATGGCATTTTGGACTGCGCCTTAAGGGGAGCTTGTTTACAGCAGGCTGTATATACTATTACAGTGGAGAGTACTTGTTTTACATACGCTTAAAGTTTCAAATTGTGAGGTCAGTGTTATTTACAAATATTTCCTACGAGCTAAAAACTCAGTCTTCAATTTGATCTCATTGCTATTTCTGACTGGTTGTCTCATTTGGCCAAAGGATCACTGAGCTTACGCAGTGCTGAGGTGTCCATCATCTGTACGTCTCTACGATCTAAGAAGTTTTGCTACCACTCTTACAATATTGGTCAGATTTTAGTCAAACATGCGCACAGTAATCATCCAATGGATCTTTACTGTAATTTTGTTCAAGGTAATATTTTACATAAGATTCACTACGCCTCCTGAGGAGTTGGTCAGATTTTAGTGAAACAAGAATAATTTGGATAAGACTGTTTGGGAGCCTTTGACTTCTCAGTGGATTTTAATCCTCATTTGTGCAAAACAGCCAAGCAATGACAACAAAATTCATCAATTCAATTCATTCAACCTGTGAATTATGATGGCTCGTGACCCAGATGCTACGACATCATTGACATTCTGGCCTGGTTTTACTCTTGGTTTTGTATGACAGAGTGGATGTCCTCATTATGGTCATCTTAGTCACACAGCTCTGTGAAGGCAGAAGCCCCACCCACCTGCTGCCTGAGTTTCTGTTAGCAAGGGGTAGCCAATCAGTGCCAGTCGCCTTGGCAATGGCAATCTAAACTTGCTTGTTTCAGACAGTGAATGAAGTGCACCAAGGCTTAGTGTGACATGAATAGGGATTGTTTTCAACCGCAAATCAAGTAGACACACCAACAGAGTCCGAGAACAAGAGCTGAAAAATAATGGTTCAACATGCTCACGTAGTGGAGTGGTTTACACATTCATCTAACAAGAGGAAGAGCGATCCCTGGACGAAATGCAAACCTCTTTGGGGTTGTGTCATGGAGGGCACCTGGCATTAAAGAAAGCAACTGTAAACAGCTTTATGAGGAAACAAAATAACTTCTGTGTTTAAAACAGTCCAAGAAAGCCATGTGCTAATAATTTATCATTTTTATTTCATATTTGAATATAAATCTCTGTCAAATGAAAATACCTAAATGATAGACAAATCATACATATTTACAGAATTTATAAAAGCAAACAATAATTTGTGTTGATTTCAGGGATTTGTCAAACTCCGTCGTTACCATTCATTTACATACTCTTCAAATTCAAAGGAAATAGGACCAGTAAAGTTTTTCTGTGTTGCCAGAGTTCAACACCTGTGCAGTTCAGGCAGGTTCTTGTAATACAGTGTTCTCACACAAACAAACAGGTGATCTGACTGCTTATTGAAGTGCACATTTGGATAGGAAAAAAAACAAACAAATTAAATCCACTTTAATTTAATATTTGGCCTGTGGATGATGGCATTATGGTATAGATGCTGTTACAGAATAAACCCAACCCTGATGTGAGGACTCACACAAGCTGCCATTGGGAGTCACACCTTATGACTCAGTTACAGTATGGTTATAGGTGAACACAAGATAGAAAAAACAAAACAAATAAAACATGTTCCCCTGGTACAGTACAAGGGATAATGCTAAAACAGAACAGACAGAAAATCACTCAAACTCTAGTGGATTTTAGTCTTTTTGGCAAGATTTGCAGAACAGACAGGATTGCTGCAGTCGCTGAAAAAACAAAATGAAATCCTTAGCACACAAAATAAAGACACAGGACACATTATGCATCCCGTGTAACAGCACGTTAAACGGATGTGCTGTTACACAGGATGGATGCTGGCAAATGCTGACATGTCTTAGGGCAGATAGAGACGCAGATTGCTGATCCACCATCATGTTAAATACTTCACTCAACCTCCAACACTGCGAGCTGGAAAAATGAGTCAGAACAGTAGCTTTCACCTTTAAGTAACATCAAACCCACAAAAGATAAAAGAGGTAGGTGACCTTTTTTTTAAAAAAATGAGTATTGCTGGCATCCAGTGTTTTAGACGGTTTAAAATGAGTCAACACTATGGAGAGGGCAGAATACTGTATCAGTGAAACACACCTCATTGACTCGAAAAGAAATATGTAATCTAAGTAGGTGGCATTAGTCAGCCGCAGTTTGACCAGTGGTGACGTGTGGCAGTCTGGTGCTGAGCTAATACAAAGCTAACAACTTAAAGAGAAATTGGCAAGAATAAAACGATTAAAAAAAATACATAAAGCACTTTGACATATGTCTATGACCTGTATGGTATTTTTTGGGAGGTCTACAAGCATCATATTGACCTCTTGGGTGAATAAAACTTCCTCTTACTATCTTGGGCTTCATGCCACTTCACACTGAACAGAAAAGCTATTCTATAAACTCAAATAAGGCTTCCAAGGGTCCAGCCTGGAATCACATCAGTGTGTAGACAAGAACTGTGTTATTCTCCAAATGTCAGTCGGATTCTTGTTTTACCTTCACACACTTATCATAACATGTACTTCAAATGTCTGTCAAAACAAAACAAAACAAAAAAAGATCTTGTGTTAAACTCCAACGCACTGAAAAAGGCGTCATTATCACATGATTGATGGCAATTATTGCATCGACATCAGTGAAATAAGGGTAGCATGAAATGTCAGTGTTCCAAACTGTCGACATGTAGGAGAGTAGCTGAATGGCATCAAGGAGATGAGTTGATTATCAGCTAAAAGCAATCGATTCATTTCAACAGAAAATGCCTGGCTGCTCTCACATGAATGATGAAGGCCCAACATACACATATAAGGATTTTGTAAAAAAAAATATTTAAGAGTACCTTCACCATCTGCATTGAAATTATCTGTGCAACCAAATACAAATCAGGTGATTTAATTAAATTTTCACATAATTGATGCTTAATTCATTTAAAAAAAAAAAAAACAACAAAAAAATCTGTGTGCCCTCAAACTGTAAAACATAACTGCTAAGTATTCATTTCTCAGACATTCAGTGTTTTCTACCTACTACACAAACTCAAAAAACATGAACTGCTCTTCCCTTTACCAAGAAAAAAAATAAAATAAAAGTTTTCCGTGCAGAGAGGAGCAAGAAGCCAAAGCAGATGGGCCGCGCAAAGCTTTGGGTAAAACAGTCTGGGGAGGAAGGAGAAAATGCTATCAAGACACCAGTAATGTAGAGTTGTTATAAAAAAATTATATAATAATAAACTACTCTCCCAGTCAGGCAACACCCTACTTTAATACAGAATTGCCCATATCAACAGCCATGAGAAACATTCGTGCTTCCAAAACTCAGACTGTCTCCAAACTTTCAACACTACAGAAAATGTAACTGCAGTGGGTTGGGTCAACAGTGGAGATTTAATAAAAAATAATAAAAAAAAAAGGTTAAAGATATCTAAACTCCCCTCTTCCACCATATGCTCCCTCTGTCAACTTGCCTTCCTGCGGGAGCCCATGAAGCACCTCCATGCTGACATTTCAGACCTCTGAGCTGTGATGCAGAGCTACAACATGGCTATGCTCTCTGGGGTACAGTTGAGATGTGTGGATGTGCTGCTTCCCCCGGGTGACTTGAGACCCTTTGTTGCCCCGCCTAGTGTTGAGCCCTGGCCCCTGGAGCCGATGATCACTCCTGAGCTGTGGTGGCTCTGCTGCAAGCCTGCCATCATGGTCTCACTGGTGACGGTGCCAAATTCATAGGTGAAGGTGCCGTAGAAGACCAGGATGTCCACTGTGAAGACCCACTCACAGATGGCTGCAGCGTGCTGCAGAATGAAGCTCTCATGGATGAAGAAGATGCCGCCTTAGGGGATTAAGTTAAGGCATTTATCCTTACTAAAGTAAAATGCAATCAGCTTCCGAGCTCTAGTAAACAGACATTCAGTCAGTAAAATCCTTTTTCACCCAGGACAGACCTATAAGAGTTCTAATTTCTCCCAATGAAAACCCACACAAGCACAGGGAGAACATGCAAACGGCACATAAAAAGGCTCTGTCTGGGTTTGAACCCAGGATGCTCTTGCGGTAAGGCCACCAGTTAGATTAAAATGACACCGTGATTTTGTAAAGAAACTCAATGAAATCTTATAATTTATACGTTCATCTGCACGATAAGAGCGATGTCACTCCAGTCACGAAAGGATACTCAGCACGAGAGAGATCATGGCTCCCAGCGCCAGAGCCACTCGGAAATGCGCCATCCAGTAGTCGAGGGCTGTCACAGCCAGACGGTAGGTGAGCACACACTGCAGGCACACAAACAGGAGCCCTGCTGGGAATGCCACACCCGCACCCACATAGTGAAGAGATTTGGCGTGATCAACCTGTCAGAAGGAACACAGAAACACAGTTTGCACTCTAAAATCCACATAAATGTCTTAACTTGTTGACACTTGAGTATTACAGTACAGCCCCAATTCTGCAAACGTTAGAATGCTGTGTAAAATGTAAATTAAAAACAGAACGCAACGATTAAAAAAAATATATATATCATAAACCCATAATTTATTCAAAATAGAACACAGAAAACTTTTTCAATAAAAATGTTAGCCATTTTTAGATCTGATGGCACAAACAAAGGGTTGGGACAGGGGCAACAAAAGGCTGGAAGAGTAGGTGGTACTAAAAAGAAACAGCTAGAGAAACATTTTGCAACAAGTATAGGTTAAAACTCCATCATGCAAAGAAAAATACATATGTGAACATGATCCAGACATGCAGCTGTCTTCTCTGAGCCAAAGATAACTTAAAATGGACTGAGGCAAACTTGTAAAAATGCTCTGTAGTCCGATGAATCGATCATCATCTGGCTTGTTATCAAAGTCTACATCTCAGATGGTATGGGAGTGCGCCAGTGCCCATGAAATTAACAACTTTTACATCTAGTCTGAATAAAACATAGGTTTATGAGATTGTCTGTTTTAATTTATATTTTTAGGCAGCATCCTAACTCTTCTGGAATTGGGGTTGTATTAATTCAGTGCTTTTATAGTTGGTGCTTACCTGAAAGTTGCCCACCATGACCAGACCAATGGCGTTGGTACAGCCGGACACCAGAGCGCTGGTGTTGACCCAGCATCTGTGGCTATGTTCAATCACTTGGGCGTAGCGCAAAAGGCACACCATCACCACTGTGGGAAACAAATTTAACAGCTATAAATAAAACTGCAGAATCCTTTTAATTTGAATGTGCAAGGAAGCTGTCTTACAATGAAAAACATGCCTTTTTTCCATTTTCACACAAAACAGGAAAATCTGAAACTTGGATACTCGTTGTTCTGCAACACAAGAGAGACTGCTAGGAAGTGGTTTCACTCATTCTTACTAACAACCCTAAGCCTCTGTTATTCATTTAACTGCTGGCTCAGACAGGATGCAGGCTTTCAAATATCTCTGGTTGCATAAGGGTCGATTTTCTTGGCAGGCTTAAAAAGCCTGTTTAAAAATGATGAAGCTGCAGGTTGCAAGTCAGTAAAACAGACGCCAATAATACAATCTACTGGAAGAAAGGAATTCAAAGGTCTAAAACTGCATCCAGACAGCTTCTACCCTATTGAGATATAATACAGGTCCAAATTCAAGGGCTGCATCCTTCGAAGGACCCGGCCTACGTAGACCGGGTCCTTCGAAGGATGCAGCCCCTGAATTTGGACACAGCTAATGTTTACAATGCAAGAACACAAAATAAGACCATGAGGTCTAGAAAATATTGGAAAACATCCTGAGACGTAAAGGTGACGTGAATAATGAAGTAGAGCTGCAGGAGAGATGCAATCAAAAGCAGCTGGGGGAAACTGGGACAGGGGAGAAGAAATAGAGGAAGGCCGCATAAGGTGGATGCAGGGGAAGGGACAGAGGGGGGAAGGAAAGCTGTATTCATTATTGATTAGAGAGCACAGGCTATTTCCAGCCCCTATATAACTCTTGGAGGCTTGTGGCTAACATCAGTGCCTGTGGGCACTGTGGAGGATTAATAAAATATACAGAGTGGACTGTGGAGACAGAGTTGAGATGAAAAGTGTCTATTCCCTAATTGTGTTTGCATTATTTGTATTTTCTTTTAACAGGATGGTGAAGGATGCAAGGGCTGCTTATTTTTCTTAGCCAATTTCTATCCATCCAGCTTCTTCTGCATATCTTTTTCAGGGTCGCAGGAGGGCTGGAGCCTATCCCAGCTGTCATGGGCCGAGAGGCAGGGTAACAGTAGACGAAATCCAAAAATTTAAACAAAGACTCTGTTACACCTGCTTCTCCTGCCACAGCTATTCAGTCTAATGAAGACCGAAAACTTTACTCCTTTTTCATTGGGAATGTTAATGATATTACATAAATCACTCAGTTTCTTTTGCTTTATGCCCCACTTCATGCCTTTTATTTCAAAAACCTAAATACTATTTTAGCTAAATATAAAATTCTTGATAAGGTTCAGTCTGGATTTCGTCTTATATTATTGTTATGCAGATGATATCAAACTGTACATTTCCTTTTCTATTGTTCTCCTTCAAAACTGTGTTGATGCTATAAAAGAACTGGATGGTTTCTAATTATCTTTAACTCCACAGTGGGAAAACAGAAGTTATTGTTTGTGTTCCTGACAGCTTTGTTCGCACTATGATCAATAATCTTTGTTCTTTATCATCATTGGAACTGAAATTTAGGCGTTACATTGGACCAGGCTTTTAGTTTCAATAAACATATTATCCTTGTGTGATACTGCTTTTTTCATTTACAAAATATTGCCCATCTCAACTGAATGGTGTCCAAATCAGAACTGGAAATGATTATTCATGCTTTTGTCTCCTCACAATTGGACTACTGTTATTCACTGCACATTGATCTCAGTAAGCCATCTTTGGCTGCGAGGCTACTTAATACCCCTAAGTGGTATCATGTGACAACTATTTTTTCATCTTTGCACTGACTTCAGATAACGCTCAAGACTTCAGTTTAAGATCTTGGAGACCACTTTCAGATCTCTGCATGGTCAAATGCTCTACCATTACAGTTGAGATCTGCAGACTCTTCTGAAAATGTTAAAGAGAAGCTCAAGACTTATTTATTCAGGCTTGCTGTGGTTATACAAACACAAGCTAGTGGTTGTTGTGAAGCACTTTGTGATCCCTACCTAGAAAGGTACTATTCAAATAAATTTGACTTAGTTTGCATTGTCAGTCTTTTCACTCAAGTATGAGTCATGAATATAAACAGAGATTTAACCTAGCTGCCCTTTATTCCATATGAAATAAGATGTAATTAATGATAAGACCTGAAACAGAGAGTAGCTTAAAATGATTCTGTCACACAAGCTCACTACTTAAAGCCTTGGTTTTAGCTGTATAATCAGTACCAAAAAAAAAAGTGTAGAAATGTCAACTGGTGGTTTTACAAGAAGTTATGACCCAAAAGTAATTATCTCTGGGTGCAATCACTTCCTGTCGCCTTCACCAGAAAACCTTACAAGACACATCAAGCAGCTGCACTAGCACTAGTACATAACACCCCAAACTTTTAAGTGAGATTTCGACAGATCTTGTCTGAAGCTTAACATCACAACAATATACCATACAACATAACAAGGGACCGTGTTTTCCACTGTACAAACTATATGTCACACTAAGCTAACTCACTGCTGGCTATATCAACACATAAACACACTGTAAAGGTAAGAGACTGGTACCTGTCTGTGTGCATGTACAGAGTTCAGTTCAGTCTAGCCAAAGGCTTACCCATGAAGGCTCCAAGATTGCCGATTAGACTGAACAGGCAGCTTTCAGGAGGGTAGGAGCCACATTTACTGTGGAGACATGAAAACAATAGTTTACAATGAGAAACAACTGGTGGCAGCTGAATATGCTCAATATAATAAAAGGTATAGATAAGTGTACTCATTATTTTTCTTCCCTTATTGTATCCATTTGTTCAACGATCTGGGGGAGGAGCCAGAGACACTCTACATGACAGCGCACTGGATTGGGCTGTAATTAAGCCATAATTTGCAGAAGTATAATAACTTGTTGGAAAACAACACTTTTTTATCTTTATTTTTGTGCCAATTTTACCATATGTCTTAAGCAGTTATTTATGTGAATGACCATTAACACTATAGTAATGTTTTATGGCTCCTTCCCATTCATTTAGATAGGGTCTTAAGAATAATTACCCAATTAACTTCATAGAGGTGCTGAAAAGATGTCTGCTGAGTAGTGAGATTCACTTTAAGGATTATGCATGTATTTTACCTGACACTATTTAACAGTATGCTTCTACCAAAGGAAACCTCTCAAATAAATTAAAGTACAACACCAAATGTCAGCATATACAGCTAAAACTTAGACAAGTACAGACTGTAAAAACTTGTTTGGCATTAGTTTTTACGAGAGCTTTTGTACTTGCCTGCGGTAAAAGGCGTATTTGCAGATTAATCAAATGAAATTTATGCAAAACTATGACATAACAAGGTGGTAATTCATGCCTCGGGCCTTTGCTGACACAAATTAGCTTTTGTACTCTGAAACAAAGACATTATGTGTAGGGACCTGATGAGGGGGATGTCCTGGATGGTGCAGCATGCCTTCGGAAACCCTGGCCGGGGCAGTTCCTCTATGCACGTTACATTGTAAGACCTGTAGCAGTGCCATAAAAAGCTCAGTTTATTCCTTGTCTGACTACAAACACAAAACAGAGCTATTATATATTTTAGCCCATTTCATCACCCTGATAGAAGAAAATTACATACCAGTTCTCCACAGGACACACATGGTGATTCATCACAGCCATGGCATACCTGGAGAGCAAATTAAATAAATAAATAAATATACACCATAATTTAAAGTAAGAAATGTCAAATACTTTGTCATCTGGAGTGATTTTATCCCCAATGACAAATTTATATTTGGCCTGCCCATTTCCACAGCCCTTCAATTAATCTACCCATTGTGTAGCACTGATAATGGTGTTTAAATGTTACAGCATACAAGACCCAGGCACTGTGACTCACACTATCCATATTCCTGTGATGGAGAAGGCAGACAAGCTGACAGGCAGGACAATCCAGGCAGTCATTGGGCTGGCAGTGAGCGACCTTTGTCCCAAGCATGGGGTGAGAGGGCAGCTTTGGGCTGGAGCGGTAACACGACGGGAAGGATCAGGTTAGGGGTGGGTGGGGGTTCGGGGGCACTAACACAGAGGGTGACACACGAGGGAAAGGGGGGCATGAGAGGGCAAAAGGGGGAATGGCACAGCTCTTCTGCTCCACAGGTTCCTGCAAACAGCAGCAACCCTAAAGAAGGTGAGAGGAGGATAATGTTATTGTATAGCTAAAGCATTCAGCCAGATTTCTACAGTCATATCTCCAGCTGTATATCATCTGGAAACATATCACCCTGTCATGCAAAACTTAACTTTAAAAGGAAGTCAAGCTTTGCATGCCACACATGCTGCCCCACATGCTCTGCTCTGTTAAAGGTTGCATTTTAGGTATAAAAGTTAGCAGCCTGCTGACAAGCATGCACACTCTGTGTCTGTGTGGCATAAAGGACCAAGTAAGATGAGTCGGTGTGTACCAGGGTTATAATAGTTTTGGATTTTACATTATAGTTTAGTTTTAGTTAGTTTTTACTTTTTCCCCTCTAATTCAGTTCGTTTTAATTAGTTTTCAGAGCGGTTTTGCTCGTTTTTATTAGTTTTTATTTTTGATTTCATGCTTAGTTTTAGTTAGTTTTCATTAGTTTCAGTATTAGTTTTAGTATTTTCATACTTACAGTAATCAGGTGCAAGATTCAAGGCGCAAAAGTGACAATTGTGTAATAAAAACTTGACAAAGATACCGTTTAAAGAAATATATGCAACAACTAACTGTTCACAAGACAGCAGCGCTACGTGCTAAATGTGTGTGATATTAAGGACACACATGAACATCAACAAGAAGAAACAAAGTATGAACTCCAAAACTCAATGAATTCACAATAAACTCTACAACAAACTTCAGCATCACTACAGTAGATTAACAAAACCTACATGTGGTGTTTGACAAAAA
>VUQK01012723.1:14795-35834 GCA_015106715.1 Bujurquina vittata
TTATTAAACTTTTCCCGGACTTGGGTGTTATCAGTAAAAACCCCCATTCCCCCCCCCCCCCCAGCACACCTCTTCAGTGCCTGTTGGTGATCCTGTGAAGATTGTAGAAAGATAGATGACCCATGCTGCATCATTCAGTCAGTCCCGTGTCTGCAGGTCTGTAAATTTTCTGCTTCGCTGGAAAACCCCTTCCACATGACTCAGCTGTAGACACAAGGATGTCAAATAATAGGGGCAAGCAAGGCTGTAGTGTCTGGAGCCACTCTTCATTTTAGATGTAACAGTCATGGTTCAGATTTAAGATGTAATCTAGCACTGCTAAAGTCACATCCAGTTCATTTAAAGGCCATTTTAAAGTGGTGCAAAACATTAGGTTTCAGAATTGTTGCCATTTTTTGAACTTTCATATTACCTGGCCCTCAATTTTCCCCAAAACAAATAATAAAATAACAATTATCTATGTCTTTGATAGTGTACAGGCCTGACATGTTCTTTAAGAGAGGTGTTTATATATTAAATGTTTGAACTGTGTTTGGCAGAATAAGGGTAGTATGACTATCTCCCTTTAAAGACCAACAGACCAACACTTTTTTTGCATAGTGGTAGAAATAATATTAATAGCAAGAGTGATTCTGGCATTTGGCTACTGTACAAATTCTATATATTCTAGTTCCATTTTTGTCTTGATCCTGTGACTCACTGAATAATATTGATTATTCTGTTGTTAAACTCTGCTAATCAAATAGAGCAACATCAAGTTTGCACTGGTCCAGCAGCACTTCAGAACCACCAACAGCGAGGACTACACATCAGAAACCTTGAACCTGCATCGGACTGGCTGCAGTGATGTCACTTGCTAGGCATCATGTGACTGAGAATAACAGTTGTTGTTGATAAAAAATAAATAAAGAGAACATGTGATTATTATTCACACTGGTATACAATAAAAAATATTTCTAAAAATTAATAAAGCCATGCTTTAAAATTCTTAAAGTGTTTTCATGTAGTATCCTGTGAGAGTGATTAAAAAGCCTTTTTTAGGTGTAATGTTTGCTGTAACCCCTTCAAAAGACTTGTGTAATTGTTCTAACGTATCCTTATGGTGACCTTTAGCCTAACCCTCTACTGCTTTAAAAATTACAAATATGTTAAGTTCAGGTGTTTTTTTTTTTTTTTTCAGAGAACTGCAGAATTCCTATGAACTTGCTGGCCTATTAATAATAAATAAGCTTTTACCCAGACTAGCATAGTGTGAAATACTGAGTCAATGTACAAGTGCAGTTTCAGCAGTTGTCGCTTAAACATAAACCTTTCGCCTTGTCTGCAATCTTTCAGAGGGTTAAAGCAGCCTCAAACTCGACTGCCCTACTTCCACCCTGTTTACACTGTCAACTCCAACTGCCTATAAGGAAGTTACAGTCTGTTTCTCAGAAATGTTCTCATCCCCTCTTTCAAGCCCAACTGACCACAAAACTCCATAAAAACAATGTTATGTTGTAGCAATACAGCCTTGACCCTGAGGAGCAGGCTCTGCTGATAAACAAAAAAAAAAAAGAGCTGGCAATGCAAGCAAGCAGATGTAAATAAACTGAAACTAGAGTTCATCAACCTAAAAGGCAGCGGTCCAGGATCCAGCATTCAGATCAAAGAGATACAGAGCAAACCTCTAGAACAGACTAGAGAGAACAAAGAGCTTGCTCAGAGAAACATGGCCAATAAAATACTAACATATAAAGTTAATGAAAATTATTAATATTAAACCTTTAATGCATAAAAGTTTAATATTAGTGGAGACTTCTTAATCACAACTATATTGCTTATTTATCTGTACTGTTGTTGACATTTGACAATACAGTATATGAAAATATTAAATACACAGCATATTGTACTGATAAAACAGCTGATAGAAAATACTGCAAATTATGTTTATTTCTTTCTAACATTTATTTTGATTTATTGATCTCACATTTTTTAAATTTTCAACTGATGTACCTCTAAAAAAGTTTCAAATTGAAAAAAACTTAAAAAATGAAAATGACTTGAGTAATACTAGAAAATGCAAGAAAATGCAACTGTGAACTTGCAGCTGAAAGATCAGAGCTGAAATGCCAAAAAATGCTTTGAACCACTTACATGCTCCACAAAATCACTTTGAAGTATCATCAGCCAATCAGAATGCCCCTACACGCTTTGATCTGCCAATTGAAAGCAGCTGTGTCACTGCTGAACCGCAGGCACTCCGTATCAGAGCCCTGTTGAATTTGCCTCGGCGCACCTGTCAAGCAAATCCTTCTAAATCAAAAACCGTAGCGCCTATCAAAATAATTTTTGAACTGTGAGTGTTACAAGGACCGGCTCTAAACAGTGGTGTAATTTTTATGTTCTTGTGTTCACAAATGAAGTCACGGAAGCAGTTTCAAATCGAGGCTGGTTTTGGGTTTTAAGAAAATCATCTCTTGGTAATTACTATAGAGGCGGATGAAGGAGGAGGAGGGTACTGTCTTCAGTCTGTTTACATGTTTTGTTATTTGCACGGAGTACCGGCTGTACAGGAGTACACACAGGAGGAAGTAGTTTGGTGAAGTCTACTTCACTGCAGACTGGTTTTTAAAAAACAAATCAGCCTTTTGCTGTTTTTGCTCAGTATCTTTTCTGTTTAAATATTAATAGTAGAGCTGTGAGTGTTTTGTTATGGAGGAAAAAAGCATTAATTTATTTGAGAATCATTATTATTTAAACCTGCCAATAGTTTATTTTTGAGCAATTTCTCATGTACATATACAACTGAACTTTTAAAAAAAGTGCCCGTGTGACTCAGAAGTGCCTTTTTGTTTATACCTTTTGGTAAAAAAAATATTGTGTATATATCGTATATCGCCATTCAGCTAAAAAATATTGTGATATTATTTTTGGTTCATATCGCCCACCCCTAATTGAGAGACACATTGTTTGAAAGCAGAGAACCGGCTCTATGTTTTGATGGTAAAATGATGGCTGGAGAGTGAATGCTGTGGACACAGCAGCAGTTTAGAGAGAAAATTTTCAGCTGAAAAATTTGAAGCCTCTACTCTGAGGTTTGGAATGTGCACTCTAGAAAATCTGAAAATGTCCTTAAAATTAAACTGTCACTGTTCATAAAATATATCAACAAACCGAGTGATACCTGAATAGCTGAAAACCATGGCTTCATTTTATAGCTTGAATGCCGTCTATAGCTGAAAGTATGCTGAAGTAACTTAAGCTCAAAAGTGAATGGATTTGAAGAAGATTTGAAGAATTCCCCATAAATACTGTGTAAATTTTGGGTAGGATGCTTTCAAGCATTCACAGTAATATGATCACACCATTACGTTTAGGCCAACAAGTAACTCTTCTTTCAGCTGAGGCACATGAAGCAAAACAAGATAACGCTTTTCACTGACCTCGTCCTCCTGTTTGTTTGCTTTTTGTTTGTATATTTGTTTTTACATGTATACAGGCACAGATCTGCATGATATTTAAATGGGTTGGCTTAGTTTCCTCGGCGTGTATATTTTTCATTTATTATATTTTAATTTCATTTATTTTAATTAATTTTAAGACATTTTTTTCCAATTCAAGTTTAATAAACGATCTTTTCGTATCTATAATGTATAAATAGGATCAACTGTTCAAGTGCAAAAACACAAACAAATAAACAAAAAACATTCCACGGCCTTCAAAATAAAAGCCTGCAGTCATCAGCTGCTCTGTTTCTTCTTCCTCCTTCTCCGTGGAAAAGTGGGTGGGCATGACCAGCATGTGCTCTTCGTCACTGGAGTCAAACGCCGAGCTGCTCTGTATCTGGGCGGTGAAATCAGCCCCGTTCATGAAGCCCGGGCTTCCTTTAACATACACTGAGTCGGAGTGAACGCGGAGTTCAGCACGTCGCCCCTCCGGAGGACCTCTGGGTTGCTTATCTTCCGTCGGTGAGTAGAAGCCTTTTAAACAGCACTTCACCGGTTTCACAGCTGTTTTAATCGGACTAGTTCTTAACTCTTAACGGGCTTTCCCGGTCGCTTTAAATTTTACACGTAGCGGCCACATGACAGAAAATAATATTATACTCAACTTAAGCGAAACGCAGTAATAGAAAAACAAAACACGAGTCAGTCGTTATTACAGTGTTATAGACATCACTGAACGTAGACTTTACGCTATTTTCAGGTTTTATGTATATAGGGGGATTAATGATTTCATGTGTTTCTAGTATCGTTGACTTAGACTGCATTTAAATCCACCAGGGTAAGTAAAACCGTTCAAGTAACCACTTTGGTTGGTTTGCGTTCAAAGAGTTGAAACACTGGAACATTTTTTTGTTATGAGGTACTTCGAAATAGTGTTTGAAAACCAAAACAGCCCGCATAGTAGTAGCTATCTTGGCTGATCTCCTAAGTAGAACCACCCAAACCCAGCCTAGAAAAAGAAAAACTCAGGAAGGAAAAATTGCAATGTGGTGGATATGATTTATTTAATGCATTGTGAGCATTGAAGTTCAACCTTAAAGCAAGGCACATGCATAATTGCATTCTATCATGGTTCCCTTGTGTTTACAGAAGCGTTGGAAACATTATAAAATATACTCTGTCTGGCTGTTTTCTGTTTGCAGTAGACCTATATTTTTATATTTTTGCACTACCGGAAAAACAGTTCTGCACACACTTGCATCATTACTGTGGTAACCTATTTGAGTTTTCCCTCAGCCTTGCAATGTGTGCGCATTTTATGTGCTGTTCTTCTGTCCCACCATGTAGAAATGACACTGAGCTCCATAAAGTCCTTCACTCTAGATGGTCCGGCTGATGCCGCATTCACTGGGGGTGAGGTGGTTTCCGGGCAGGTGGTCCTGGAGCTCCGTAGAGACACCAGAGTTCACTCCATGAAGGTGCTGGGAAGAGGAGTGGCCACGGCACACTGGCTGGAAAATCGTGGCATGAACTCTGTCTATAATGACTACACCTCCAAAATCACCTATTTCAGGAAGCGACAGCATCTGATCCGAGGTTAGTTTTAAAGATTGCAGATGATATTAGTTCCACTGAATAATTAATATTCTATCCTTACGGTGGTTAATTATCAGTCTGACTGGAAAGTATGCCCAAATAAGACCATGTTGCCATCTTTTAAATACCACCATGTTTTTTTTTTGTTTTTTCCGTGACTCTGATGAGTCAAATACACTATGTTCCTGGATAATAGAAATAAGACGTAAATAATTTTTCTGCCATTCTTGATTATATTTAATAAATGAATGAGTGAGTGAGTTTAATTTTTATGCACTTACTGCAGTTATAGCAGTGGCAAACAACTAATTAACTCTGACTATTTGATAATGCAAGACAGTACATTAACTTGTATTAAAAGATACTTGCATTATTTGTAATGACCGTGATGCAGTTTTTATACTCTTTTCTATTTCTTCTGTTCCGTAATGTAGCTGTATAGTCATATTATAATAAAGATTCTATAGTTTGCATCTCTGTTGCTAAATATAAACATAATGACTGTATTTCAGTGTATGTTGCACCTGGTGGATGAAAAGTGTTCTCCCTGCTCTGCATACTGTGGTGTTAAACTGCTGATCTGCTCTTTTGTGTGCCAGCTGGGCAATGCTGTGTCTTGTGGTCAATGGAGTTTGCAAAATGAAGCCACCTGGGTCAAATGTGTTGCATGGAAACCCCTGAGAGCAACCAGCTATATCTGCCAGATAACGCAATCTTTGACATTAAACACAAACCCATTAGTGACGAGTCCAAACAAATGCAGTTGATTCACTAGGTACTGTGTTGTGCAGCACATAATACTGTAACGTGCAAAATTTTCACAACAGCACCATGAAGCAGAGATCACAAGCCATCGTAGCTGTGTAAATAAACTGTAGACAGTGGTTAATGTTTCATAGGATGCTGTGTTTGACTTCACTTTTTGGTTAGACAAGTAGAGTAGTCAGTGGAGTCGCAGATCAAAGCAGGTGCAGTGCAGCTGAATTGAAAATGCAATTCCATGCTAGTAGTGCATCATTTTTGGTATATTTTCTGCTGCAACAGTTGCACCTACTGTACTGTGGTTTGAGGTGCATTATGCATGCTTTTTAGGTTCATATTAATATACAGCCTACATTTAGCTACTTTTGGCTGCCCCCTTGCCAAAAGGGGTCACCACAGCAGGTCGCGCCACATGTTTGATTTGCTGAGTTTGGATGCACTTCATGATGCAACCCCAAAGGGGATTTGTTGGTAAACATATTCGTCAAGCAAATGTGTTAACCACTACACTATGGAGACACCTCACTCATATAAATCACTGAGTATACACCCCTCACTCCCCCAAAAATATATTTTTTTTCCGTTTAACTCAAGCGTTTTTTGGGTGTGTTTTTTTTATCCAATTCATCGATTTGAAAGAAAAAAATCAGGAGTGCAATATGACATTACAGACAATAACACTGCACCTCTCACATGAGAGTGAAGCTTTGGTTATTTTATATAGTACTTCTAGTTGTTTGTATTATTTCTTTTTTGATGAGCCAAAAAGGAGATTTATGCCTGGTTGTTTCACCATGTGGAACTTCTAAATGTCATCGCACATATTGAATTATATTCATACTGTCAAAACCTCACAGCGCAGTATGTGATTTCTCATCAGTTTACACTCATGACCCTAATAGTTGATGATAATTGTAGAGCATTCCAATGTTAGGCATTTATAAAATGCGTATGTTTATAAAACACATTTGTAAAACCTTAGTTACAATATGGCCACAACAAGGAAAGCAAGCCTCATGAATGTTGTGACGCAACAGATTTTTGTTCCTTTGCCTTGTAAATGTCCTCTGCAGGATATCTACAGGAAATAGCAGTGTTAAATGTTTTTGCACAGCCTTAACATTCTGATATACTTCCTATGTCATCTGAGGATCAGAATCCCGTTTCCTTTTTAATTAAATTTTCCTGGTGAGTTTAGCGCAGTAGTTAATATTAATGTCAAAATGTGGGCTGTTGTATCTCTATGGAAGTGTCTCATCTGGACAGCGTTGTTAAGAAAAAGAGGGAAAGGTGGAAGACAGGAGAAAGGGTGGGGGTGTTTTTAAAAATTGCAGTCTGTGTTGCTATGGCAACAAGGAAAACAACCCATGGCCAGCTGCCAGCTGCTGCTGCTCTCCATTCACTCTGCGATACTGGGCAGTTTTTGCGCTCATTTATACATTTTTTTTTTGTAGACATTTATGTTAGAGACAAGTGATTTTTCAGAAGTTGCATTATTTTTTACTTTTTGATGCAAATCATCACTTATTCTCTTTGCTCTGCCAGTGTGATTTAATGTTAATGTTTGTTTACCAAACAGCTCTGTATGAAAAGGAGCTCACAAGAGGTGAGGGTGTCCTCGCCCCTTAGCTCCCTCTGAGAGTAATCATGCAGAGTCATCTGCACGGTGGGGGTTATCTATCAGGCATGTGCAGAGAACCACATGGCCTTCTGCATAAGCAGGTACCCCTTAGAGCCAGAGCCTGCTTCTGCTTACCAGCAGGTGGCGCACTGGTTGTGCTTTAAGTCCAAGTACAGCTTGTTTGCACAAGTTGGGTTTAGGCTTGAGCTGATCAGTTGGCGGCACTAGAGAGCTGACTCCTCATCCCGGGAACAAAGAAGTAAACAACTTAGTTTTTCACTGAGCACACTTGATTTTTGTCTGAAGACTTTTAGACTGAATGGAGAGAGCTTTGAAAAGATACCATGAAGGTGAATTAGTTTACTGGCTGAAGCAGAGTTTTGGAAAAACTGCTTGCAGATCACTTTTTTGGACATTTTGGAACTAGATGTTAAATATAAAGAAAAAAGTCTGCATGGATGATACAATTACTGAAACAGTCGCAGAGTTTTTCTTGTCACACTTAATTGTGGTTGTCCTGTGTTGTATCGCTGGTATTTCTTTATTCTTGAAGATAGAATGACTATTGTTGGTTTTTTTTCCAAAGGTGATTTGTTGGATTTGTACCGAGTTGCATACTTTTTGCACATTTCTGCTCAATACAATAAAACAGAATATTCAAAGATACGCAGAATAAGTGGAGTAAACAGTTTTGGTACCGAATGAAACTATTTCCCTGAGCTGTGCAGGGGAAGGTCTCTCCCAGACTGAGGCATGCTCAGTAAGCCTGTTTTCCTTCTAAGAACCTGTAACCATCAATCATCCCCAGGCCCTGTTTTCCCCTCTACTGCCTCCGCACCCAGTCTGCATGTTTATTATGCTGCCTTCAGGCTTTGCTTGGAAATGTTGTGCACGTGTGGGGTGGGGAGAATAACTGCACCTTAGCAACCCAAGAAAGTGGAACGCAGTGCCGGGACTTTTTACATGATAAGCAGGTCAGATGGGCGGCTAATATTTTCAGTTTCGTTTTCATCTTGGTTACCTCTTTTAAATTCTGACATCATCCTATGGGCCTGGCGTGAGTGCTTATCTAGATAGTTTCACACCCGTTCCATCCTCCTGTACTTGGAGATCAACTGGTAAACACGCAGAACATTAGTGCTCCTCTATGAAATCAAGCCCCCCCCCCCCAAAAAAAAGTACTGACATTAAAGTGAGTTTAGTTTGATGAAAATGCTGTTTACCAAGTATGTGCTGCTATAATCCTGGAAACCTTCAGGTTCTCTTCAGTTCACTTGTTGAAACCTGATAGGTTGTTTGTTTGAACGGAATAAAGCAGCTATTGGAACTATGTCTTATTTACAACCTCAACAGACTACTGAAAAGGTCAGTACCAAGGAGGAGTTCCTGAAGGCAGCATCGCCCAGCCTTCAACCCTCTCCTGAGGCCTTACATAATGAACCCACTGACTCCGCCCACTTTCTCAGCCTGCAAAAGGGCTGCTGTCCGAAAGTGAACATCACTTTGAGCTTAAACTGCGGAAGAGTAGGTGGCAGTCACAGAGCCACTCTTAGCCCATTTAAAAACACTGCGGAGGAAGAATAAAGGAATCGCTCGCTTTTTCGTTTGAGAAAAGAGAGGACTCCCAAAACCTGCAAAAACAAAATGATTTTCGACAAGGTGAAAAAGTTTGATATAGTCTTCGACTCCCCGGAGGTGGACTGTCCTCCTGTGTACAGCAGCGGGGATGTCGTTTCGGGACGGGTGGTCCTGGACCTGTCCGGGGAGAGTCGGGTGGAGTCCCTGAAGCTTCACGCCGAGGGGTTTGCAAAAGTACACTGGACCGAGTCCCGGTCAGCGGGCTCCAGCACCGCGTATACCCAGAACTACAGCGACGAAGTGGAGTACCTGAACCGCAGAGAGGTGCTGCTGCAGGCAGGTCAGTCAGCTCTGTCAGCTTGAGCAGTAAGATCGGCTTCTGTTTGCCCCACAACTGAAACTGGCTCATCTGTGTGGGGACACAGGGCTGGTTGTTTGTCTGCGAACTGAAAATGATGTTACGTGAGAGTTGCAGGGATGATTAAAAGTCTGATAAATTGTAACTTGTTTATTTGGAAACGTGCCCCTCAGTAGTTAACCTTACATCGGAGACTGCATCGGTTATGAATGATTTATAAACCTGTACAAATTCACTGACGTGTGTAAACTCGAGCAATGAAACAAAAGTTGCAAATACTTTCAGATTGGGTTGTTTTGGTTTTTTGCGTCACCTTTTGTTCGTTTTTCACTTCCTTGAAGAAGACGTGAACATCCAGATAAAGAACATGCAGCAACAACTGTCTCGTCACTGCGAAAACATTTTTTTAAAGTAACTAAACCGCTAACCTTTCCTAATTTAAAGCAAATCCCGACTTGTTTTTGTCCTCTGCATGCTGGGTCAGCCTCGGGTTTCTGGCTTCATTCATTGGACACGGAGCTGTTTTGGTTTAAAGCGCAGGCAGGAGCTGTAGCAGCCAGGGCTTTGTCGAGTTGATGTTGTTTTCCTGCTGAGTTTGGTCTCAAAGCTTGACTGCATGTCCTGCGAAAACCTGCAGCCATGAGGCAACACGTCATACAGTGCATATCAGCTGCATCTGTTGAGTTTCAATATATTTTTTTGCAGATAAACACGAGAAAGATTTGCCTGTTGCAACCCACTCGATCCGTCAAAACGGTCTGACGTGAGGGTGTTTTTGCTGTTTAAATGAATTCGCAGCATTCATCTAACAAAGGGGCACAAAACACATGGAAGGCTGTTAAACGCAAACACGTGTCCTCGGACTTGTGCTGCAACAGAGCGAAAAAAAGAGAAGACAAACAGAAGAGTTGAGACGGGCAGTATAATATCGCTTGAGGAAAACATGTTCTCAGTCAGCACAATAAAGGAACCGCCCCTCTAAGCAAGCAAAGCAACCATGTGATTGCTGAGAAACGCAGACATTTCAACTTCAGCAGTAATACAGATCTGTTCCTATGAAGCAAGCTATGTTATTCATGTGCATTTTTAAAGAATAGTTTTGCCTCAGTTGCGCAGCATAATTATATCAGGACTTTTTAGAAGCAGGCATTTGCTGCTAAATGTGACTGAATCACCTTTCAGAGAATCAGTGAAGTTGAAGAACATATTTTATTGATCACTTTCTATGGTATAAAACCTCATGAAATTCTTCCACCGCAGACAGATTGTGTCTTCTGTCGTGGAAAAAATTAATATTCACTTACTGCCCTTCTAGTTCTAGACATGAAGGTAACAAAAATAAAACAAGTGACTGACCTTGAAAGTTTTTTGTTTTTTTCCTCTTCCCTTCAGATAATGGTGAAGTGACCGTCCTTCCTGCTGGCAAACACGAATTTCCATTCAGTTTCCAACTCCCAGAAGAAACTCTGGTCACCTCCTTTGAGGGAAAACATGGCAGCATTCGCTATTGGGTCAAAGTTAAGCTACACAGGCCGTGGGCCACCGTCAGGAAAATCAAGAAGGAGTTTACTGTCATCGAGCCCATCGACATTAACACACCAGCCTTACTGGTAAGTAGCTTAAACTTCACTTTTCATCACAAAACAATTTATTTATTTTTTTGGTGGTAGCATTTTGTGGGACTTGCTCATCTTGTTTTTTATAATCTGTAGGCACCACAGGCGGGTACGAAGGATAAAATGGCGCGGGCATGGTACCGCAACTTTGGACAGGTGTCGGTAACTGCAAAGATTGACCGCAAAGGGTACACACCAGGTAAGAGTCTTCTTTTTCTGGCCTCTCACACTTTGCATATGTATTTAGTAGTGCCTGTCATTCTTAACGTGTGTTTTCACCCCACAGGCGAGGTGATACCTGTCTTTGCGGAGTTCGACAACTCTACCTCCAGATCTGTTGTACCCAAAGCTTTCATCATTCAGACGCAGACGTTCATCGCCCGCGGCACCATGAAGCAGAAGCGCTCTGTGGTGGCCACGCTGTGCGGTGACATTGTGGGCGCCAGACGTCGGGAGACCTGGCACGGCCGCGCCATCAAAATCCCACCCGTAGGTCCGTCCATCCTTCAGTGCCGCATCATCAAAGTGGAGTACATGCTGAAGGTAAGCTGAATGTTACGTGTCTTCCTTTTCCACTGCTCCAGTCTTTAATCTGGAGTTAGATCAAATAACGTTAAAAGTTCTCTCTCTTCCCATCAGGTTTGTGTTGATGTTCCTGGAACATCCAAGCTGTGTCTGGAGCTGCCTCTAGTCATAGGCACCATACCCCTTCATCCCTTCGGCAGCCGGACATCCAGTGTCAGCAGCCAGTACAGCGTCAACCTGGAGTGGCTGCGCATGGCCATCCCGGAGCAGCCTGAGCGTAAGTGTCTTGCTTTGCTTGATAGATGTGCATAGCAAGAAGAGCGAAAAATTCTCCACATCGCACTACAATTTTTTTTCTTGCTCTTTGCCAATATTATTTCAGAACTTACTACTTTTTGCTTTTGAAAAGCATTTCTATCAAAGTCAAAATACCACAAGTCAGATGCCAGTGCGTATGACCACGCAAAGGTTTTGATTCCACAGAAGCTCAGTGATTGTCACTGCCAAAGATGCTAAATGTTACGTGTGGTTTTTGAGTTTCAAATAGTCATGACTCAGCAGCTTAGTATTTGGACCTCTACTGTTCTGTTGAGTCAGACGAGTGGACTAATCCTGCCTGTTTTCCCTGCAGCTCCTCCAGATTACAGTTCTGTGGTGACCGAGGAGGAGGCCGAGCAGTGCCACAACGCGGTGGCCTCACAACAAGCTGAAGACCTGAGTGGGATCCAGGAACGACCCCTAATGGCTTTTGTCCAAGAGTTTCGCTTTCGACCTCCACCAGTGTACAGCGAGGTGAGTCACCAATTACTGGAAACGGCTCCTATTGTTTTCTTACTTTGACTGGCACTTATCAAAGCTTTTTTTTAAAAAAAAGCATTTTTAAGCACCCTTAAGGGCTTTTTTTTCCTGCTGAACGAAACCTTGAGATCTCAGCTGAGTTGTGTAACAATAACTAAATAAAAACAAATATGTGGGTGTAAACTGAGTGTAGGTTGAATATAATTTAGTGTTTTGTTCAAAGACTGGATTATCTGCTTACCCAGCCTTCATCTCATCTGTTTTCTTTACTTTTTCCTTCTGACAGATTGACCCCAACCCTCAGCCCTTCAACATGAGACCTCGCTGCATGACGTGTTGAACCAAGAGCCCTGCCTGAGCGTCAAGCAGCCTCATTAATAAAACAAATCAAGAGATTTGTCTTCTCCCGGATTATGTCTCTCGGATTAATAGCACTTGCTAACAGCCGGTGTTGCGAAGATTGACTGGAGCGCCAGGAGTCGGCGCTCACATGAATCGGATGTTAGTGGAAAAGGTGCCGCTTTGTTTCCGGTCCAGTAAAGTGGAAGCTTTCCTGTTCTGCTGGAAGGAAAGCAACTTCTCTGTATCAGTTCCTGTCCTTCCCAAGTGACTTTTGGCTCCCTGTGTGGTGAGATACAAATACCTCCCAATCAACGATTCCCCTCACGTGAAGAATTTTTTAGGAGTTTTCAAGGAGTTTGGGACATTTTGGGAAGGGTTAAGATCACTTGATTATTACCAGGTGGAAAGTTGGAACTGAACCTGGCCTTTTTAAATGTTTGAAAAAGCACTCTTGACAGGATAGCGTATTTAAAAGCACATTGTTGTCTTTGAGTGGCATAAAGATAGAAGTGCAATTATTCCAACTTCCCTTTTGGTTGAGATTTTAACAACACACTGCTATGCATCGCACCCCTACGATGATTTCTACTGTTACTCGAGCACATACTGTATCTGTAGGTGTGATGGGGGAGCAGGCAAGTCAGAAAAGGCAGGTAGCAATATGTAAAAGGGAAAATATGTATGCCTTAAATGTGTATCTGCAGTTGAAGTTTGCGTGAGAGTTTCCTTTAGCTGTTCTCTCAGAGAGCTGGCCAGAGCTGAATGTATTCTGCAAGAACTTAGAACAAAAACGGTCAGCTTGTATGGATGTGGATGTGGATGAATTCCAAGAGCAGAGTTGTGTTAACGCAATGCTCAAGGCACTGAAGTGTTAGATAGCTGTGGTATTTTAATACAGTGGTAATAGATGGGGTTCCATTTTGCTTATAAAACTGCACAAGGCTCATAAATTAGATCTCCCAGCTGCTAAACAAAAAGCCAAGAGGAATGGAGACCTGTGTGGACTGAATCTTTTGCTGGGAGCCAGATGCCTCTGTGCTGTGGGTCAAGCCTTATGGTGGAGATGCCACTGAAACATAGGGACAAAGAACATTCCAAAAATCTACTCAAGGATTATGTTTCTCCTCAACTTCCAAAAAAACTGTCAGGAGTATCCGAAGTCTTCAGGTTTAGCTGTGTGAGTTCAGTGGCATGCACTGAAGTTGACGAATGTATTTTAATTTTTTTTTATACAAATGCAATTATTGAGTCACAGTATTGCCAAAGTTTTTGTAATTGTTTTTTCTAATAAAACTTTTTTGAATGGATGTTTGTTTTCGGTGTTTCATTGATTGAGCTAAGCTGTGCACTTTATTATTTCTCTAAAATAAAAAAAAAAAAGTCTGTTTAGCAATGTTGCGTGCCAGTGAATTGGAACATCATCTCCAATGCTGTGAGTCAAAACTATATTACTGCCAAGGGCAGGGTTCACTTGGAGAAACAAGCTAGACTTGGTGATTCAAAATCGTAATTACAGACCGAAGTTCTGCCTGTGACAGTTCTAATATTGTGCACTTACGCAATCGAGCTTTTCTGGGTGCTTTGGTGCTCCCTTAAAAAAAAAAGCCTCTTGTACACTTTGTACTTTGTTTACATGAATGCTCAGCAAGGATCCCAGTTATTTTTTTTTGCACCATGCAAACATGTAACACATAGAAACAAACAAACAGCAAACAAGCACAGCTATAATCATGGCTAAAAGCCAAGCTGGGGAAATTCTCCAGGGTTTCTCCTGCAAACAGTAATGATGAGCTGAGGGATGTTCAGAGCAGTTTGGATATGATGAGACTGTTGGTGAAAAGCTTTACACTTGTAAAATAAGTAGAATAAAAGTAACCAAAGCCCATGATTTCAACAAAATGTCAGACAAAACCTTACAAGTGAATGCATTTCTGTATCATAAACAAGCATTAGGTACAGCACTAATCCTAACGAAAAAGCAAAAGATAAAACAATCCGTAATGGATTTCAAAAAGAAATGCATCTTTCATGTTGCCTTGCACCATGCTCAAAGTCCAGACAGGGCAGCATATGTGGCAGCAGCAGTTTTAATATAGTTGTGTGCACAGACAATGCTTGTTCTGTTTGAGCAAGCTTGTGTACACAGATATGTTTTGTTTTGACACCTGTCTTTAATTATATATCACTGACTTTAATAAGACTTTAATCCAAGTCTGTAAGCATAATATGTTATAAACAGTAAAATGAGTTCAAAATTGTGTCTATAGGTTTATAAGATTAGCTGCAGAACTACCAACTACACAAATACCAGCACCAGACATGTTTGGAGGCCTAGAGTCAATCCAGAGACAAAGTTCATTTATGCTTGAAAAAAATAAATATATGCATGCAACATTTCTAGTTGTAAAAGTGCCCCATAAAACACACCATTGAGCGCCCTCAATCCAGAGTTCCATGCAAGGTCTTTCTTCATGGGATGAGGATGATCATTAAGAAGGTGGTGGATCAGCCCCAAACTCCACAGGTGGAGCATGTTAATGATCTAAAGGCAGTTGGGACCACAGCCACGAAGAACACCATTATAACACACTATGCTGTAATAGATTGAAATCCTGCAGCAGCTGCAAGGTCCCATTGCTCAAAAAGGCGCATGTGAAGGCCTGTCTTAAGCCTGCCAGTGAACATCTAAATGATGGAGAGAAGGTTTTGGAGAAAGTGCTGTGAACAGATGAAACCAAAATCAAGCTCTTTGGCATCAACTCAGCATTCTCTTTAGAGAAAGAGAAATGCTGAGTATGACCCGGAGAACACCATCCCCACAGTTAACCATGGAGATGGGACCATTATGCTTTGGGGCTGTTTTTGTGCTAAGGGTACAGGATGACTTCACCACATTAAGCGGCCAGTGGAAAGGGTCATATCTTGGGCGAGAACCTCCTTCTGAAGCTGGGTCATAGATGGGACTTCCAGCATAACAATGACCCAAAACATACCATCAATGCGACAAAGGAGTGGCTAAAGAAGAAGCACATTAAGGTCACAGAGTGACCTAGCCAGGGAGCTGAAGCTTTGAGTTGCCAAGCAGCAGCCAAGAAACCTAAAAGATTTAGAGAGTTTTTGTAGTGGAGGGGAGTGGGCCAAAATCCCTCCTGAGATGTATGCAAACCTGGTGACCAACATCTTACTGCTGCTCTCGCCAACAAGGGTTTCTCCAAGTACTAAGTCATGTTTTGCTTGGGGATCAAACACTTATTTCACTCAGTGAAGTGCAAATCAAGTTGTAACTTTTGTGTAATGTATTTGATTGTCTTTCTCTCTCTAATAAAATAAAGCCATTAAAATGAGAGACTATTCATTTGTTTGGAAATGAGCAAACTTACAAATACAGCAGCGATCAAATCATTATTTTCCCCTCTGTGTGTACCCTGCTAACATGTTTTACATTAATCCCAGTGGACGTAAAGAAAAGTAGCTTTTTGAATACACATCAGTGGGCTTGCTCCTTAGAGAAAGTAAAGCAGAACAGCATAAATATTCTAGGGATTAAAGTTCAAATGAATGAAACCTTTTGTATTGAAAGTAGTGAAAATGATTCGAGGCATCTGCATATGTCTTCCTGATGTTGTGCAGTGACCTCTCGGTGATCCCGTGTGTTTTTATAAACTGGCTCCTCCACACAGAAAACAGAAATGCGAGACGCTTTCATCCAAAGTGTTCCCGAAATCCTGGATAACGTGATACTTTTAGGCAAGCTGATGTTCTGCGTTTGCGGCGATGAGTCACCGAAATGTTTTGTAAGTTTATTTTCTGCTGCTGTCAAACCAGCTCATTCAGTTCAGTGTATGTGAAGCCATAGTTTAAATATTATGTCATTCGCAGCATGTGGAGGTAAACAGCTGCAATCTTACTTTCTACGTGACTTTGAACACGCTTTGAATTACCTGTTGCACTTTTAAAAGGGTAACGCCTTATTTTGTAAGGAAACTCTCATCCATTTGTGCAGGCCTCTATTCGTGTCTTTAGGCATTCTGTGGACTCAATTTAAAGGGCCACAAAACCCCAAAAAACCTGCACAACAGGTCTTTGGTACATTTGTTTTCCTGACTGGTTAAATTAAAAACTGTATCTGCAAAACCCTCAAGAACAAAGCTTATGTAAAAGGTTTTCACCATGTAGAGAACCATAAATCTCACATTTTCTAAAGGACAACACATAAAGCCAACCCTAATGCCAGTATTAAGGAAAAACTCATTCCAATTTCTTCTAAAGCAAAGGGCAGAGAGAAAGACACAAGATGGAAACTGATGATGTAAATGTTAACCCTAACCACATGCCAGTTGTCAGGATTTGATTGCTTCATTAACAGCCAAATCTAGGAATGATAATTTGGTCAGCAATACATTCCAAGAAATCTGTGTATCATGTCATTTGTGTCTCCCACTCACAAGGATCCAGAAAAAAACTCAACTACAAAAAAGGCCTTTGACCACCAGTGAACAGTGAATTTCCTCTGACGCTTTTGTTCAGCCCTAAATTAGGTTAATATAATTACTATAATTATAATTACTTTAGTCAAGGTTGGACTTCCAATTAACTCAAGCGGCAAAAACTTCTGTCAGGATTTCATGTAAACATGTTGTTTTACATGCATAGCATCACATGAGCGTAAAAACAGCAGTTCCACTTTGGGACCGCTGAGGTGCCTCTTGACTGGAAAACATTTTATGGTTAAAAGTGTGCAGACTATAATTTAGCCACAAGAACACTGGAGGCTGATGTTGATGGTCAGGACTCTCTGCAGTGACATCAAGTTCTTCCACTCAAAAATGGAGAAAACTGTGTTGTCTTTTCTTTGTGTGTGTGTGTGCGTGACATTTGGGAGCACTAAAACACTGCTGTATGCCATTACATTAAGATTTCGATCACAACAGGGACCAAAGAGACTTGCTCAGAAGATGAAAAACAGTAAAGATATGCAAAAATATGCAGACTGCAATTTTTCATGCTTTTAAAGTAGTCTCCAGTGTGAGCTGAAATGTGGTATATCAATGTATGCAAAATTGTAAATATGTCAGTTTGTCAGTTAAAATTAACATTTATTCCTGAGCTTGAAACACAGTGCATGTCTTTGTGTTACTGTGGCATGCATTTTATGTCATTATCTCATTTTGTTACTACACAAATATATATTTTCTGTGGTTGTGAGTGTGTCTCAGTCATTGTGAACTGCCACAGTTGTTGTCCAGACATTGTTGACTGGCTGCTGAATGCCTTGGCTGATCATACTTCCAGACACACACAAACACTTCATCAGAACATCAGAACACTTCTGACCCTGCCCAGCATCAGCAAATCCACCAATCTACAAGCACATATTAACTCACCTCACCTACACGGGCCAATAGGCAGCCAGGATGCAAACTATATTTATTTTGATTGTAGAGGACATTGCAACTGAATAGGTTTAAGTGTTAATAACAACATACTGGGTTTCAGAGTTGCAGCACAACTCTAACAGCTCCGACACGTTCCTTCAGTTTCTCCAGTTAAAATGATCAATAATAAAACATCTTTGTTTAAAACCTAGATTTGCTGATGTGACATAATGCAGGGTAACAATGAGTCACAAACAGAAGCCGCTGATGGGATTTTTACATGAATGAAGAAGTTCAAGTGACACAAAGATGTCAAAGACGTCAGACCGTGTTCCTCTTTTTCTTAAGCTTCTTCTACTGAAGAACTTCCCTTAAAGACCTTCGGGACTATTAAAAGGAAACAAGTGAAGCAAGTGTTTTCTAGGTAAACTGTTATAACTTGAGTCTCCACCTTGAGAACCTCCTGAACCTCTGGTTTCAACACACACAGCTTTTTGATGACTATCTGTTCTAATCAATACATGCAAAATAAACAGTTATTGTCCCCTCACTGATTAATTTTAGGCTTTTTAAAATGAATGCCACATTCAGACAATAATCCTAAAAACATGGCAGCTTCTTTGTAGAAACCTTTTTTTATACACTTACAGAAAGAGGCAGTGCTGTGTTTAGAGAGGCTACAGTTAAAGAGGCTGCATAGTCCCGAGGCTGTGCTTAGATGGTTACTGTGCAATAAATATGTAGTAAGCTAAGATGACCAAAAAAAATTGAAAGAAAGATTTCTCTTTTTTTTTTCTTGTGTGCCTGTTTCCTAAATTTCTAGAGCTCTTTTTAAGTTGATAATTAGTCGACAGACCAAGGACTCTCGATAACAGCCTTCCTCTTTCAGCCCCTCCTGTATCCAGCCTGTTTGAGGCCTTGTGTTGACATCAGTCAGTCTTATCAGGACACATTTGGACTACCCGTCTCTTCTGTAGATAAAAGTGAAAACAAAAAGCATCCATATGAAAAACGCTTGAACTAAGAAATACTCTCAAGATTGCTGGGAGGAAGTCATCCTGATTGGTTTTTGTACTACATTTAAAATCGCTGACCTACTGTATGTTCCAAAGAGATCACAACAACTCCAGATGAAATGGTGGCAGACAAATCAAAACAAACCACAGCTGTTTTTCCTCCAGCACCCAGGTTGTCTGACAGGGAGGACACATCACCAGGTTGTTTTAGAGGACATCATTAGGCTTCGCTTTTTGCTGACTCCACAGAAGTTGCCGGATGTTTTAGTGTGGAGGTTTGTTCACGGCAAAATAATAAAACGTGTTTTGTCTTGTTGGCTGCTGTCTTTTTCCTGTCTCGCAGGATCCGAGGTTGTTCATGCACGGGTGAAAGAAATCACCAACTTATTAAAAACAACAACAAAATGGTGCATAACAAGTTCAAATTTAAACCAGACTCAACTCTATCTGTAACTTGTGATTATGGCACCCAGCCTGGGAAGTCATTTTACCATCTGAATTTGTTTCAGTTGACCTCACAGTCAAACTAATATACTGTAGAAAAAACAAAAAATCCAACATGTCCCTGACATAAGCAATTTATGGCACTGAAGTTAACCCACTTAATAAGTTAAACTATAATTCCACTTGCTAGCTAGACGGCTTTTACCAGGAAATGCAGAAACAATGCTTCATTAAAGTTATACTTAGATGAAGTTATAGTTGTCTTCTGCCTCAGGGTTCAGGGTTTTAAAGTCCCGACCTTATGACAGCTGGCACAGCCACACCACCAAAATGGATGGAGGGATATCATAATCATATTAAAACTACTAAGAAAAAATGTAGTTTACAACTTAGCAGCCAATATGATTTTCCTTTTGGAGGCTCTCCCAGCTCTGTCTCTGATAACTGAATTGTGTGTTATGAAATAATCCCCTGATGTCAATACAAGCTGATAAATAGGCCAGTGATGCCCACATTGCTCGTTTATCTAACTTGGATGCAGGCAATTTGACATGAGGTCTTCAGGGCTGGTTCAGATCAGCACCTTGTTGACTCTGAAGAGAGGGGAGGATCAGCTTGCAGCTCCCCCGACTTCATGGAAATCAGAGCAACTTCAGAGAGGTCAGAGAGCAGGCAGCAGAGGCTGCACACCAAGCTGCTCCCCAAAATATTCTAGAAGGGGAAAAATACCAAGTAGGGACAAACAACATCCCCAGACGTTGAGCAATAAGGACTGCTTTGTTTACGCTCACCCCGCCTCTGGCTGTAACCCAGAGTTCCACGAAATCTATTTGTTGCTTTGTAGTGCTCATCATCTGTCTCCCTTTGTGTTGGTGCTCTATGATGCTCTTTGTTTGGGGATCTCTGTCTGGACAATGGGGGCTCCACACAGAGTCCAAAATGTGTGACATGATGAATTTTAACAAATAAATTAATCTGCAGTACCTTGAAGTGCCATCACTGCAAGCCACAGCTAGATTCGCATCAAATGTAGAGGAAAAGGTGATGATACAGGGATGCAAACTCAGCAGCTGTGGCAACATTATACTAGTTTTTCCAGTTACAATTGGAAACATATTAATATATTCTTATTTAGCTCTATGTGCTCAAAAGGTAGAAATGATTTATTTAACCAGTGAATGAGAGTCAGGCTAATTTCTTCTGAGGATTAAATATAGAGTCAGGCAGTAAATTACCCCATGTGTGCTCGTGAGTTATCAAATTAGGTCATTTATAATAATGAACATAAGATAAGGCATGACAAGTGAATGAAATACAATAATGGTCTTAAATAATTAATAGTGCATTATTTTTTTATTATGAGGAAGTGTTATAGGTTGTCCAGTAACACCGAAGGAACACATGAAAACAGCTGCTCTGCTTTAAGCTTTGTGATTGTGTATTTTTAGTCCATTGTATATAAAATTTTCACTGGACATGAACTGAAAATCAGACTATAAAGTAACTAAATAAGATTATAAGCTCATTGTGTGTGTGTGTGTGTGTGTGTGTGTGTCACAGTGGCATTGATGTGCAGGGATGTG
>VUQK01012723.1:42161-74290 GCA_015106715.1 Bujurquina vittata
AAAAACCCCACCCCCCCCCCCCCCCCCCCCCCCCCCCCCGTGACAGTATCACCAAGATTCACGTAGCAAGACATAACCCAACTGTGAACAGTGACAGATACAAACCCATTCTTGCACCCGTTCGTCAGAGACATTGTCATGTGATGCTGAAGCTTATGTGGATCTAAGAAACAGACAACATGGTCTGACAGAAGAAAACATTTGGATAAACACCAGTTATGACGCATCTATAGTTCTCATTATGTGTGCTGTCCATTTTGTGTGCCATTGTAGTCAGAGATGCTGTTTAAATTTCTCAGGTTTTCATGGCTACAAAGATCACACCTGGGTGCACATCATTTAAAAGCTGGACAGCGTTTTAAAGTCACTGCCCTTTGAACCTTTTTCAGTGGAAGCTTAGTTTAACTGTGCGTAATTCACCAGTTACATAACTGTAAACTGTACAGGACACAGAATCCATTAAGCTATTTTCACTGACCTTGGTTTGCACATGCTCTATCTCAGGTGCTTTCCACCTTGTTTGAGGCATGCAGGTTATAAACTCAGCTGGGGAAGCTATAAAGTTGAATGATGTGCAAAATGTAAACAACCTGCGCAGGGAGACGACACAGAAAGATAAAGAAAGCAGATGATTTAAGTGACCACTCTGCTGCTTTTCATGCCTGAAGTCAAATATGACCCGTGTCTTTTATCATTTCCAAACCACAGGAGCTGTTTTTAGTGGTTTAAGTGATCTCACGCTGACTCTCACCTGCAGAACATAAGAGTTTAGGAGGATGAAAGCTGTACATTTTGTTCCAAAACCACAGAATCTGAAGAGGAAGTGAAATCACGCTTTGACAACTTGACCCAGTCTCTTCTTTGTTATAAAGCAGCGTTGATGGAAGGATTTAGATTCAGATCTTATCATGAGTTCTCTTTCATTTCTTCTCGTATTGCCCTGCTATTATTTATTCAAGGTCACAGAAATATTTAAAGGCTTTGAGACTTTTTTAAAGGAAGGTTTGCAATTCAGTGAAGTGAGCTGGTGAACTCTTTGATGAACAGACATGAATCGTGATTCATTCATGAGGATGAATCATAATGTTGACGATCTGACTTTTTTTTTAATCAACTCTATTATATCAGAGTTAAACTTAGATTTATGCTTTGGCGTATCACCAAATACCCTCAATACAAAAGACACTCCCTTTAGCCTTAGCTGTGTTAAGTGCTACTTGACACGCGCACACCCTGAAACTGAGAGCATGTCAGACAATGCTTTAAACCCAACAGCATGGGTTTTTTAGGGATTTCTGAGCATTGTGAGCTCAAACCAATGCTTTGATTGTTAAAGCAAAACAAGCCAGATATACCAACACAGCTGGTGGAGACCAAAGCGAAAGGAAAAAGTAAATGAATATTGAACTTGATAACCCTTTCACCATGTCTTGCTGATGAGCTAATAGTGGGTCAGTGTTGCGTAAAGTTACCCACCGCAGTCTCGTGGCAGTTCATGAATTAGTCGTGAAAAATGAATCTATTTTTTGTGTTCACAGACACAAATTGTGTTGTCTTTTTTGTCTGCCAATGAACATAAATTTGTATGCAATGCAATTCAACAGGAAATGCATTAAAAGTTGTAAGGACATATGTTTTGTAGAGAAAGCAGGGGCATGTCACCATTGCAAACAAGAAGACACGCGGCAACTGCTGTATTTTAAACCAAACCATGACGTTTTTTCTAAACCTAAACCATTCATTTTTAATGCCTAACCACGGACAGTATTAAACATGTATGTAGTATCCAGGATGGAAAAATAAAACCAATGCGGAACTACGTAAACCTGCTTTCTATCTGAAGGCCACCAGATAGTGGCAGCTGTGGCTGCAAAAAGATTTGTTGTCTTATAGAAATCGCTGGGAAAACAGCTTTCTGACAAGACCTCTGAAAACACTCCTGCTGCGTTTGTGGGCTCAGTCAGTCAATCAGTCAAAAAAAAAAAAGAAAAAAAGAAAAAGAAAAACCCAAACCTGTTGTGTAAATCTAGATCATGCTATATTTCAAAACTTGTGGTATGAAAGCGCACACTCACTGGTTAACAACCTGTCAGTCTCAAGTCGTTAGCTGGTTGAGCAGACCCTCCCTTCATCACGTAAGACTTCAGCCTCTGGCTCCAAAGTCAAATAGTCCTATTCCTCCGCCACTTCTCCAGCCTCCAAATGCTGCCATTTTCTTACCTTTTAACATACGAGAGCAGACTGAAGAAAGTCATGTTCAGGAACATGAAAAAATGTTGGGAAATTGTGTCCAGCAACAGCAATCAATAAATTAAAAGCTCATGACTATATCACAAACTGCTGTGAGGCTGGGTTGAGTTTATCTGACATTTACAACACCTCAGTCCAGACATGAAAGCAAACATGAGGTTCCGCTCAACAATCCATTCATCAAAACACTGGCACTGAGAGACTGATGACAAGACTGCTGTGTTGCTCATACCAACACAAAGATTTATCGAGTGCTTCCCATGCAAAAGACAAACGAACCCCAGATGATGTTACTCATGCCATTCTTCCAGATTTTGCATTGAGCATTTGTGACATGTTACCATATGTTTGTTTACAAGAGTAATGTGGGATGGAAAAGCAAGACTAAGAGTAGAGCACGAGAAGCTTAGACGTGCTGTTTAACTATTTATTTTCCGTTAAACAGAAAACAGGCTGGTTCAGCATAGGAGAACTATAATGTGGAGCAGTTATCAGTGCCTGTAATCATAGTGCCTTTTCTGAAAGTTGGTCCTTCATTGCTGCTGTTTTGATAATTGAAAAGTGAAACTTAGGTTTTTTTTAACCTGATAACATGGAGATAAGAGATAATGAAATGGTCCGCTGGTTCACGCAGTGCTGCAAAGGTGTGACATGTTGAGATAAACTGGTTCATGTGTGGCACCTGATCCTCCTGCTGGCAGACTTGGATGACGTGGATGAGACAAGATAGCTCGAGCACTCATTAAAAAAAAGGAATTCAACAAACAAAAACAAACACAAATGACTCCAGATCTCATTTGGGACTTTTTAAAATCTAAACATGTGTTTAGTCAAGATGTGTTTACACACTTGGGCTCTGTAACTCTGATCTCTGAGATAAGGTTTGTGATTGTGAAGCTGGCCTTGCAAAACTGAGTCCAAACACAATTTGGAGCTGTTTTTAGTATCTGCCCACTCTGACACTTAGATTATTTATTAGTTTCATTTTTATTTCAAATTGTTGGCTGATGACCTGTACCAAGTTACAGAGATTAAACAGGTTTTTAGATATTGAAATAAAGATTTATAATCTGTGTGTCTCCGCTTATTGTAATCAAACGGACAAAATGATTTCTCTTTGATGATCACACTTTAACTCTTTAAGCTGTAAATGAGTATCTGAAACTGCTGTAGTCTTTGTCTGTGACTGAGAACGCTTTCTGTAAGCATGCAGCTACAGTGACTTTGAAATGTTTCTCACAGGTCACTTTTTATGCAGCTCACAGATGTAAGAAATGCAGATAGTCTGTCTCCATAAATGCAATGCTGGAGTTTAAAGGCAGCTGCTTTGTGTTTGGTTTCAGCTGGAATAGCATTTCTGTTCTGTCAGCCAGCCTCCCATTAGGATGCAGACTGAAATAAAGCACAACTGCACTTCTGTACGGACATCGATGATCCCCCGATCATTATTTCTGATGATTTTGATGAACCCCTGACTCTTACTGTGGTGCAATCATACGGTTGAAATTATTATTATTGATTGTTGGTTTGTGTTTAAGAATAACCTGCTGTCACACTAATGATCCGTCTACTGCAGCAGTTTCCCCATCTTTTATTTCTTTATTGGACACTCCGAGCTGAGAGAGTAACAACAACTGGAGTGATGTCACGATTGGAGGACGGCAGTGTTTTGATTCCGCTCATCCCCCTGGAGAGGATACGGTGCCAGAGGTTTGCACAGACAAGCACAAAGCTGTTTTCTAAGAAACCAGTGGAGAGACTCCAGCCCACGTGCTGGCACAGAGGATACATTTTTTTTGTTTTCTTTTTTTTTTGTTTTGCTTTTTAACTTTGTCTTAAAAATCCTGTTTAGATCTCTGTCTGATTAATGGACCAAAGAAGCAGCTGCACTTTATGTGAAGAAAAAAAGAATGAAAAGAGGAAGAAAACCCAGCAAAAAAACAGAATTTCCACCATTTTTTTGTTTGTTTGATTGTTCTGCTGTTGCTGTTAAAAATAAACAAAGACATTATTAAAAAAACAAACATATATTGTGGCATTTATCATCTAGTTTCCTATTTTACATTTTGTGTTTTTCTTCGACTGGAATGGGCTGAGCTGACGATTTCTTTCAGTAACACTGAAGACTTTTGGAGCATGGATGCGACTTTGTGGAATTATGACCTCTTTGCTACGGGTGGACAATCTCCACCCCACTGGACCGCTATTTTCATGCCCCTTGGAACCGTCCACCCTGTCAAACAGCACCCCCACCCACAGGCTTACAGTAAACTGCTACTTCAGAGGAAATCCTGGTGGTCCCCTTGTCAATGGACGGTAAAACCTCTCTCAAATGGTGAGGTTGCAGGGATGAAACTGAGACAAAGAGCCTCACCCCTCTCTGTCTCTGTCTCTCTCTGCTCCTTCCTCCCACTCACTTCTCTCACCATTTGTTTTTCACTGCAGGGAAAGCCGAAACCTGTCTGGTTTGTTTTTCTCCTTCTCTTGGCGGTGTGCCTGCTTTTAAAGCCCAGGTGTTGGTGAGCAGGGAGTCATCTTTCACAAAAACACGAGGTGGATCACAGGTTCACCGGGGAGGAGTCGACGTGTGAACAGGGAGGCAAGCACGACTGTGTCTCTGTCTCTCATCTTTCGATGTTTTCATCTTTCAAACCGGTTGGGCAGTCTCTCGGCTGCCAGGCAGTCAACAACACATTCTTCTTAGCTGAATTGATATGAACCCAGTGACACCACTTTGATGTTTTTTGACGCTCGGTAACTTTTTAAAAAAAGAACAAAAGCATTTGTCCGCAGTCGTTGTGAGCTGTGAACCTTTCAGTACTTTTAGGATAGTTTTAGATGGTATTGAAGAAGACGATGGTCTTGGATAGTTGTTCTTTCTCCCCCCCACACTGTAACATTTGCCTGACATTGTTATCATAGTAATGTCCATTGCTGATTGATCTTTCAGGTACTTTCTTGATTAATAATTTAATCTAAAATGCCCGATATGGTGGAAAGGTCATTGTATGCCCCGAGGGGCTGTGCCAGATGGCTGTCCTTGCTGTCAAAAGTGTCTTTCTCCCACATGTTGCTAAGTTCTTGCATGCAGGAATCACTGTGTTTCTACCTATAATGTTGTTGGTTCCTAAACTTAAAATTTGAGTACAGTGAACTGACTGTGATGTTCAAACAGTGTGAGATGGTCTGAGCTTTGACATGACATGGTGTGTTATACTGTAATACTGAGGTCACTGTGGTCATAAACCAATACTTAGGTAGGCCGTGGCCTTAAAAGGTTGCTCATTTGGTACTAAGGGGCACAGATGTTCCAGTCTTCTGTTGTCCAATTTTGGCGAGCCCATAAAATTGTAGCCTCAGTTTTCTCTTAGCTGACTTGAGAGGCACTTCTGCTGCTGTAGCCCATCTGTTTCAAGGTTCGACATGTTTGTTCAAAGGTACTCTTGGTGGCTATTTGAGTTACTGACGCCTTCCTATCAGCTCGAAGCAGTCTGATCATTTTTCTCTGACTTCTGGCATCAACAAAGCATTTTTATCCAGAGAACTGCCGCTCACTGGATATTTTCTCATTTTTGGACCATTCCCTGTAAACACTAGAAATGGTTGTGTGGGAAAATCCTGGAACATCAGCAGTTTCTGAAATAATCACAGCAGTCTGTCTGTCAATATAAATCATGCCAAAGTCACTTAATATCACCTTTTCCCATTCTGATGCTCACTTGAACTTCAGCAGGTCGTCTTTACCATGTCTACTTAACTAAATGCGCTGAACTGCTGCCACGCAATTGGCTGATTTGATATTTTGTGCTTACAGTAAGAGACAAAGCCTACTGTATGACAGGCAGCAGTATTTTCCTGAGGGGACTTTGTTCCTATGGCAAGAGATATTTTTCAATCCAGTCTCTTATAAAACACACACTATATTGCCAAAAGTATTTGCTTGGCTGCCTTGCATATGAACTTGAGTGGGATCCCATTCTGTCGGCCCACCCTTTGTAGCTATACCAACTCTTCTGGGAAGGCTTTCCACAAGGTTTAGGAGTGTGTTTGTGGGAAACTTTGACCATTCTTCCAGAAATGCATTTGTGAGGTCAGACACTGAGAAAACCGGGCTCACGGTCTCTGCTCTAATTCATCCCAAAGGTGTTCTCTTGGGTTGAGGTCAGGACTCTGTGCAGGCCAGTCATGTTCTTCCACACAGAACTCATCATGTCTTTATGGAGCTTTATTTGTGCACTGGTGTGCAGTCATTTTGGAACAGGAAGTGCCATCCCCAAACTGTTCCCACAAAGTTGGGAGCATGAAATTGTCTAGAATGTCTTGGTATGCTGAAGCATCAAGAGTTCCTTTCACTGGAATTAAGGGTCCGAGCCCAAATCCTGAAAAACAGCCGCACATGATAATCCCCCCTCCACCAAACTTTGCACTTGCAATGCAGTCAGACAAGTATAGTTCTCCTGGCAACCACCAAACCCAGACTCATCCATCGGACTGCCAGACGGAGACGCACGTTTTGTCACTCCAGAGAACATGTATATTTTGTCTTCATGAGATGTGAACATTTTTCTCAGTGTTTTAACAAGGTAAAGGCTTTTCCTGATACGTTTTAGGGAACTATTACTGTGTACACAGAACTGTTTTACAATGGCGGGAGTTTCCTTCTTTCAGTCCAGGCCTCTGTGATGCTCATTATTCATTTATGAAACACTGATGGACTTTTGTGTGATGGGAGGTGAAACTAAAAAAGAAACCAAAGCTTGATACCAGTGTGAAATCAGTGTTACAGATTAAGATCACGGAGGATTCTCCCAGCAATTCAGGAAGCAGGTTTTTAACTACCTAATTGTTGTTAAAGGACACCACGTACATGGAGTTCCCCTTTCATTTCAGCCAGACAAGCAGTATTACTGTCACGTTGCATCAAGTAAGTGCAGAGGTGTATTAGCTGTGTGTTCCTCTTCCTTCTATTTAAATACAAAGTTATGGCTGAGGCTGCAAAATTACTCCACAGCACGACTATGAGTCTGACAATCTGGATCTTTCCCTCTGGAAAGAAGAAACTCAGTGGGGAATGTTTTGCGGAAACAGAACTGGGAAAACAAATTCCACCCCTGATGTACCCCCTGACACCCATCCACCAGAACCTCATGGGAAACCCCTTTGCCTCCTCCTCTTCCCCTCTGTTCCTCTCTCCAAAAACCCAGCTGGAGCGTCTGAAGGTCACTCAGCTGTTTTAATCCCCAGTCCAGGTCACATAAACACACAAGACTGAGAAGCTGACCAGTAAAAGTTGATGTGTTTTAAACATTACAATGACACTGGATTTAGTGCCAAATAATCTTCAGTATTATTATCATTCATTGTGTAAAAACCCCAATTCCAAAAAAGTTGGGATGCTGTAAAATGTAAATAAAAGCAGAATCCAATGATTTTCAAATCTCATAAACCCCAATTGTATTCTCAGATTTTCAAACTGAGACATTTTACTATTTCATGAAAAATATTAGCTCATTCTGAATTTGATGACAAAAACATGTGTCAAAAGAGTTGGTACAGGGGCAAAAAAAAGAGGCTGGAAAAGCAAAACTAAAATGAAACAGCTGGAGGAACATTTTGCAACCAGTTAGGTTAACTGGCAACAGGTCCGTAACATGGCAGGGTATGAAACAAAGCATCTTAGAGAGGCAGAGTGTCTCAAAGAATCGCAGAGTATCGGGAGAAATCTCTGTGTGCAGAGGACAAGGCCAAAATCAATATTGGATGTTCATGATCTTGGGGCCCTCAGGCAGCACTGTGTTAAAAACAGGAATGGAAATCACCGTGTGGGCTCAAGAACACCTCCAGAAATTGTTGTCTGTGAACACAATGAAGGGTAAAGCTCTATCATGCGAAGAAGAAGGCATGTGTGAACATGATGCAGAAACACTGTTGTCTTTTCTGGGCCAAAGCTCATTTAAAATGCATTGAGACAAAGTGGAAATGGCTTTGTAGTTGAAGAGTCCGGGCGATGACTTGACCTGAATCCTCTATGAGACAAGATCATTCCTCTCCCGAAAGTCCAGCAGCTGCTCTCCTCAGACTGTTGTTAAAAGACAAGCAGACGCTACCCAGTGGTAAACATGGCCCTGGCCCAACTTACTGAGACATGTTGCTTCCATCAAATTCAAAATAACCTTATGTTTTTCTTAAAATTGTACATTTTCTCAGAATAAGCATTTGATATGTTTTCTGTGTTCTATCGTGAGGAAAAAAAAACAGCTTCATGAGATTCACAAATCATTGCATTCTGTTTTTTATTTACGCTTTACACAGCGTCCCAACACTTTTGGAATTAGGGTTGTAAAGACGTTTCTGGTTATGCAAGACTATAACTGAACACAGAGCAAATACATGTTCGTTGGGAAGAGATAATAATGGTGGAAGAGATAAAAGGACAAGAAAGGAAGTGGTGAAAATAAGAAACTGGGAAAGAGAAATGACAACTAATTAAAAGAAAAGAGCATGTAAAAAAATTGGAAAGCAAAGAATAGGAGAAATATAGCAACTTAAGTAATAACTGTATTATTCAATCTTTGGAAATACTTTGGTGCAAAAAAAGCATAAATCTGATCTGCAACAGAGTCACAAAATGCAAATAAGAAAAAAGGACCGAGTTAGATGTTTTTATTGGGTCGTGTCTCGTGTTTTGATGTCAGTTCACCTTGGTAGGTGATGATGCGAGCTTGGCTGAGGTAGGACAAGGATTACCTGTTCCTGAAATCAGTGAAGCGTGAGAATGCCTAGGACACAGAAGCCCCATTGTGACATATCAGATCTTAAATCGCAAAAATAGCAACTGAAGAGTAAGGCAGACTGGCTCCGATGGATGAAGGAATGAAGGCAGACTTTGTGACGTGCAGTATGAGAGCACACTGTACCCAGCAGCTGAACTTTAGAGAGGCGGATTTGTCAAGCCAACATCCTGTAAACAAAAGGATGTTGCACTCTGACATTCTACAGGGCAGCAATATACCTGAAGTATAGAATGAAAAGCAGAAAAACATACGATCAGACTCCAAACTCTCAGATCATATTACAAGATCAAAGACTTTCATTAGAATTTTGTTTTATGTGCTGATTAACGTGACATTTAACAAATTAAAACATGTTAGAAATCTGCTGACCTGACTACTTGACACCAGGCCTTGTCTTTAAAGAAGCTTATTGTGACATTGAACGTATTAAAAAAAAAGAAAAAAGGAAATAATCTCTGCCAGATACTTCCCTGATTTGTGAATGACACATAATGAACATATTAAAAATATAAATGGGAGAAGAGGTGAATTTTTTGAAGCCTTTTGGTGTGTATTAAATATGCACAACACAAGTGTTTCCTCGAACCAGGCAGACAAATCCACACTTGATAGACACACATACACACATTCAGTTTTGTGATCATATCTGAAAGTGCAGCTCAGAACAACTTGTTCATACGCAGGAGGAAGTCACACCTCTGGTGTTACTATGATCACATTATTATTGCAAAGATTTAAGTTGTTGTAGAGACAGCAAAGTTCTCCTGAACTGTTCCTGTTCTTTTTAAGGCCTTTGCAGACTTTCTGTCCAATAATACATATCACATATATACGATTATAGCACAAAATATAAACATACTGAAATCTATATCAGCATAAAGGCAGAAATTTATTGCACACATTTGTGCATGAGCATGCATCAAATTAAAGTACTTCACAACACATGCGCACACAGAAGACAACTGTTTTGCAAAAATTAGGCGTGCAGTCCACACAGTCGCACACATGCATACATTCATGCACGCCATGCTTCCTGTGTGCAGCTCTAGACATTTAATTGTAACAACATATGGAGGGTGTGTGTCTAACCACATGACAGGGTACACGTGCGAAGCCTTCCTGCGTGTTTTTGCTTGTACTGACTTGTGTGTATTTGTATTTAGGCATCTGTATGTCTGTTGTTTTGTACATTCTGTCACTTCTGCTTAGATTTCTTTAAAGTGCCTGTGGGAAAGTGTCACTTTAAAAAGAAATGCACTGAAAATGAGTACCTGCTCAGTTAGACATGATGCAAATCTATGGCACCATCCACCTGTACAGCTGACTCTAAAAGAAAAAAAAAAGTGTTCTAATTGGTGCGTTGATCTTGCAGAGGTCAGCAAATCTTAACTGCTTAAAACATGAAGCAATGAATCAGAAATTCCTTCTAGTGACGCCTGCAGCAGTGAGCAACAAAAACAGCACTGACCTTTGTTCTCTTTCCTGCAGGCTGCATGCAATATTTGTGCTCAAGAGTTCTGAATGGCTTCTTCTCCTGACCTTAGTCGACGTTAGCAACACAAGAACATGAAAAAAGTGCAAAAACACTTAGGATCCCTCCATGCATGTGCTCTACATGTTATTTTGTGTCAATGTGGAACCAGTTTAGAATACATTCGTTTCCCTTTGGTGATTTCCTGTACAAATATACTGCGCTTTAAAGACTTAAAGAACTTATTTAGGAAAGCAGCAGTTTCACATAAACCACATCTCTTTCCAATTTCATGCTCTCACTCTCACTCTTCAAGCTATACAAAGGACTGCAAGGTTTACAAACCAGCAAAAACATGTTTCAGCATCGGGCTTTAACAAAGGGGAAGTGAAACTCAAACTGCTTGTGTGTGTGCGTGTGCGTGTGTGTGTGTGTGAGAGAGAGAGAGGAGACAGCTAGGAACACTGAGCTCTCATTGGCTGCACTGTTGTCAAGCGCATTCAGCTAGATTTCCCCTTCGCTAAAGTGTCTGATCTGTGGTGACATCACATGGCCCTTTAAACAGTACGCCGCAGACACGTTTAAATGGCCTGATGAGACGGAACACACCTACTGTAGGAAAAAAAAAGTTTCAGCTCACTGCATATGGCCTACTTATAGCAAACACATCCTGTGGCATTTGTGACCACAATACATGTTTCTCAAAAAAGCTTTCTGTGTTTATGTTGCCTGTTAATTAAAAGAAAATCCTATTTATCGTATTTAATAACCAATGTGTAACCAATTAATGATCCAAAGTTCAACCCATAAGATCTTGGACTTCTGCCTGGGTGTATTGCACCTACTTGTGTAAACAAACTTGAAATCAAAAATAAAACTAAAAAAAAGTAAAGAAAGAAAGACAGAAGAAAAAGAAAAAAAGAAAACGTTCAGCAATTGGACATGCTGCACATGCCCTTTTCACCACACGCTTCAGTGCAATCTGCAGGCATCGCCACTCAAGTGTCGTTGTAATGTCAGTTTTATAGTGAACTGATAAAACTGACTGAGGTTTTACTGCAGCTTATGTGTGACCAGATTCAGAGCAGCCAGTTTTGCTTTAATTAAAAATAAGAGCATACAGTGCTATGAAAATGTTTTTTCTTTTTGCATATTTCTCACTCTTAAATATTTCAGATGTTCAAACTAAATTTAATATTAGACAGAAATAACTTGAGTAAATACAAAATGCAGTTTTTAGATAACGATCTGCTGCCCTGCCAGACCTGTTGAATCAAGAGATCAATTAAATAGAACCTGTTTGACAAGGTGAAGCAGACTAAAAGATCTCAAAAAGCAACACATCATGCCACGAGCCAAAGAAACTCGAGGACAGATGCGAATCAAATTTACTGACATCTGTCAGTCTGGAAAGGGTAACAAAGACATTTCTAAGGCTTTGGGATACTACCGTGGTGAGAGCCATTATCCACACGTGGAGAAAGCTTACTCCAAGAGCACAATGATGACTCATCCAGGTCACAAAAGAACCCAGAACAACATGTAAAGAACTGCAGGCCTCACTTGCTCCAGTTAAGGTCAGAGTTCATCCTTCACTAATAATAAGAAAGAGACTGGGCAAAAATGGCATCCATGGGAGAGCTACAAGGAGAAAACCACTGCTGACCAAAATGAATATAAATGCTCATCTCACGTTTGCTAAAAAAAACATCTTGATGCTCCCCAAGATTTTTGGGAAATATTCTGTGGACTGACAAGACAAAATGGCCTGAACTCAGGGACATGTGTTGTGCAGCAGAACAATGATCTGAAACACACATATGAAGGGTTTTTGAGTGGCCTATTCAAAGTAGTTAGGCCTTCATGCTCGAAAACCCTTCAGTGTGGCTGAATTAAAACATTTCTGCAAAGAAGAGTGGGCCAAAAGTTCTCCTCAGCGATGCGAAATACTCATTGCCAGCTATTGCAAATCCTCTTTTACAGTTTCTACTGCCAAGGGTGGCACAACCAGTTATTAGGTTTAGGGGCCAATTGCTTTTTCACACGGGGCCACGTAGGTTTGAATAGCTTTTTCCTCTTAATAAGTGTAATTATCATTTAAAAGCAGCATTTTATATTAACTCAGGTTATCTTTGTCTAATATTTGTCTTTTCACCACCATCACCACTAATATGAAAACAACATCTAGAGCCTTTGGATCAGTGTACACTACATCTCTGTTAAATCAAAAGGTTAAACATTCAAACTGGCAAGGCTCTTTGTATTTTTCACCAATAAAAAATAAAACTGAATTTGTGCGTCTCACTGTTTCTCACAGTGATTGGCAAAGCTGAATAGCCCACGTCTGCAACCCTCATCATTTAGAAGCCTCAGTGTAGTTTCCCGAAGAGCATTCGAGCCTCTCACTTGATCAAAGACAATAACAGGAGTGTCCTGAATAACCAAGCTGCATGTATTTGCTAAACATACAGAAGCATATGCACTAAGAGAACATACAGGATCCACCCAGAAAGCAGAGCTGAGCTGTGAGATGGGCATGACTCCTGCTAAGACATGTTACCAAAGGACTGCAGCCACACAAGTGGAACCCTGCCTGCTATAAAATATATTTGGTAGCAGGAGAGAATCCAGGTGAGGGGGCACAGTTTGTTTGTGGCCTTGGAGAGAGGAAAGTGCTATGTCAGTGTGGGTGAGAGGTCACATTAAAGTGGGACAAACTCTGTTTATCTGAAGCGTGTCAGTTCCTCTCTATATAAAGCTGGGGGGAAAAATAGTAAGTAATGATAATAAAATCTAGGGCACATTTATGTTTTTATCTTGCCAGTAATTCCAATAGGTTCTGATGCTCTTGTGATCATTTTTCAGAATAAGCGTCGACAGGCATTCATTTGGTTTCGGGGTGACTCAAACAGAAACCTCGAGGTATCAGAACAATGTCACATAATATAATATTAAGGGACTGGTTTTGCTACGTGACCTCTTGAACTTAGCTCGACTTGAAAGTTTGTTATTTAACCAGCCTGCTGCCTGTGTGTCATGCAGCTGCCACACAGATAAAATCAGCTGCACGCACCCTCAGACTCGCACTAGCAAACACACAAACCTACCATGATATATGGTGGTGCTCACACTGTGTGGCGTATGATGAACAGAGGAAAGTGTTTCTTCCTCAGCTCTGACTGATCCGCTCATGTGTGTGACAGGAAACTTTCCTCCGCCCCGCTGCGCCACAGCAGACGCCATAAAAAATGCTGACTTCTGCTCTGTGTTGTCTCTGCTACCTGGCATTCCTGTTTACTGTCTGTAGATTTGATCTCCATTTGTATTATTATTGTATTATCAAATATCGGTCTGATGTGAATGAGTGTAATTTGATGTGCAGGAAAAATTTGATGGGGGTACAAAAGCTACGCCTTTAGGTGAATAACAACAACAACAAAAAAAAGCAGCCCTGCATTTAAATTGGACTGCTGGGTTAAAAGACTTTTGGGTGCGACAAGTGGATCTGTGAGGTGAGAGCATCCAGAATTGCCAAAAAAAAAATGGCACAGCAGAATTATTTTGTAGTGGAAACTTGCTGAAGTGACCGGGTCATGCAGCTAACACAAGAGTTTCATCTACTTCATTTTCTCATCAAACTGCTGCCAGTTTGACGCCAATAAGGGTTTCTATTTGCTAATAGGAAAAATTCCCATCAGTTTACCTGAGAATCCTTTTTGTTTCTTGCAAATACTGATGTGAAAGAGTTCAAATACATCAGGCCCTGGAGACTTTCTTACTGTTTATAGATTAAGTATTCTCACTTTGGCTGAATGTACACCTTTAACAAGCCACAGTAAGCGTCCCATTTAACACAAACATGCTCCCATCCGGCCTAAAAAGAAAGAAGAAAGTAAAACTTGTGACTTTTAAATGGCCTTCAAACCAGTGAGTGGTGTCACAGTGATTACATCCATATCTTTTTTATATATAGTCTGAATCAAAACAGGGAGAACTGGCAAGACTACTGTAACAACACAAAATATATTGAAACGTGTTAATTTAGAAGCTTTATGGAGAAGTATTTAAAAGAAATAAACTCTACATATTCTATGCGTTCTGTGGGTGCGGCAGCATCTGCCTTAATTTGGGCTCTGCTACGTTTGCCTTTAAAGCTCAAAAAATGGGTCAAGGCAACAAAACAAAACAAAATAAAAACTTTAATTGGAAGCTGGCTCACAAAAGTATCTCACAGCTTCTCAACAACAGGAAAATGCCTTTGCGAGATTTGGACCACTCTGGCTAAGAGTGTATTTTCTCCCACAGTAACAAATTCTCATGCCATGAAATAATTTTCACTCCAATGAACCGATCTCATTGTATTCGCCAGCCTTGCAAAAAAAAAAAGTACTGATGGCAAAAAAGAAACTATGTTCAGTGACCAACTGCGCTAAAGCTCAAAAACAGGAAAGCAGATGTGTGTAACCTCACGCATGTAAGGCTGACGGTGTCTGTCACCTATTTGGTGATTAGATTCACTTTCACCCAGCTATAAAAGAGTGGTCACAAAGAGTTTGTATTTTCTGCCAATTAACATTATGGAGCTGAAAACAGTCGAGACAAAAGAGGAAGTGTTTTTGGGGTTTTTTTTGCAGTGTGTGAGCAAACCATGGCTGTTTTTCTCTTCTTGAGTTTTAAACTTCCAGAAGAAGAATGTTTGAAGAATGATTCCTAGGTCAGACATACAGGGGTGGGGTTAAATCCTTTTCTGATGTTTGTTTATTAAGTGTCAGACAACAAGTGTTAAGACAAGAGTGTCTATTCCAGTCAAAGCATTGGCAGTGAAAAACAACCTCATTTCTAATCAAACGCGAATGTTCTTTTAGCAAATGAACGCCATCTGTGTTCAACGAATGATGTATATTGAGGGTGAAAAACAGACAACGCCAAGTCCCCATAAGTACTCTAATCCTGTGTGTGTGCATGCACATATGGGAGGAAGAAGTTGAAGAAAGGCGTGGGCGGGGAGGGGGCGATGGAGCTCTCAGCACTGGCTCATGCCGGTTTGCGCTGCTTCTCACTGGCTGAGCACCACAGCAAGGTTGCGAGGTTAGCAGATGGATTTGGGGTGGGGAAGTGGCTTGAAGGGGGGTGGGGTCATGTAGCGCCTTGACTGCCCTTTGCAGAGCTGGGGGCTTTGGCAGGGGTGCCCGCTGGCATGTCGTACACATATCTAAATGCAGAGAAAGCATGCAGCAGCAATCACCCCTCCTTCTGTGAAGAATGAAGGCTGAGCTATTTAGCTGTGTCATATGGAAACTGCTTTTAAGCATCACACTGAGGACACATACAGGAGCACATGTGCTCATGGGTGAAGAAGATGATCACTATGTTTTTGCCACTGCTTTACATACAACTTGCCCTCCCAGCTTGCTGTTCTTGTCCGTAACGTACCTTTTCGCAGGTGTGTATAATGTGCCTAGAATAGATGTGTGCCATTGACTGATGAATCAGAGGACAGCAGTTATTGACATAATAGCAATGTGGACAATATTGATGTTATATAAGAGCACTTGCTGGGATGTAATGAAGACTGAAAGTAGGGTCACTAAAACATCTTCCTGAAGAGCTACACTCACTGTTGGGTTTGGTCACTTTAAGGGGCAACAGGTTTCATTCATGCTGTTTTTTTGGGACCACTGTACATTTCTGTACACATCTTAGGGTTTTCTTTGCATCTAGGATAGTGAGAGGAGTGAAGATAACATCTGAGTGTGCTCTAATTCAGTTCAGTCCATCTTTGAATCTCTTGTGGCAGCACATAGCAGCAGTAAAAAGCCATGGACTGACCATTATGCTTAAAATTAAAGTTAAAATTACACCAGCAGGTATTGAACATTTGTTATGACAGCCTCTTTCAGCCTAGGTTTGTGTGTCTGTCTTGGCGGGACAGCTGATTTTCTGTCCAACAAACATGCTCCTTTTGGGTTCCTGAGGCTTTCAGGTTTGTAGGGTCTGGTTTACTTTTATTTGCACAGCTCTAACAAACCTGATTCTGAGAAATATAAAGGTCATGTTTCACCTTAAGTCACTGCAATGATGTGACTTTGGTCTTCTCAGGCTGTGGGATTAGAGGCCAAGTTAAAAGCTTTCAGTTAAAGAGATTTTGCCATATAGCAAGGTAAAATGCATCTAAAGTAAAATTGTATTTAAGCAGCTATTACTAGCAGGCAGCTGCAGACACGGGAACATTTTCTTTCGCAGATACGACCAAAACACGGCTCGCAAAAAATTGCAACGCATTCAAAGTGCACATCTATAAATAGACATTAATTATAAGGAGCAAGTCATCTCCAGAGTAATAAATAAAATGCAGCTGGAGAGTTAAGCAATGGAAAAACTAAGTGGGGCCGTCTCGCCTCTGTCCAGGTGGAACTGATTTCCAGCTGTGGCAAATGGAGCCATTTTACTTAACCATGCTTTACTTGGATTACAGAGCATATTCTTCCAATCAGCGAGGTGGTCAAGGATACAGAGATTCAGGATTTGTTGTTAATCACTATTTATTCACTGAAGTTACGCACTCAAAAGCACCTCGATGGTTATTGAGGAAGGATGTAAGAATTTGTTTTTTCACTGTACTACAGAGATCACATTGTCATTCTCCACAGGCAGCTTTCACAAACAGAAAGCTTACTGCAGTCTGACAGTGGACATATTCAGCTGCTGTGTGTCATAATTTTAATTTCAGCTGAATTTATATGTATGTATTATTGTATGTATGTGTATATATGTAAAAATTCAAAATTGGCCATAGGTATGAATGTGAGTTTGAAGGATTGTATGTCTGCCTGTGTTGACCTTGTGACAGACTGGCGATCTGTCCAGAGTGTATCCTGCCTCTTTCCCTATAGCAGCTCGGATAGGCTCCAGCCCCCCTGTGACCCTAAATTGGATAAGGAGAAGAAAATGGATGGATGTTTGTTGGGAACTAGCAGGAATTTGGCAAGCACAGCAAGGAAAGAACATATAGAAGTCCAAAAAAATCCTGAAAAACGACATCAGGGCTCCTAGCATGTGCCTCCGAGCTTGGAATACAGCACTTAGTTCTGTTTACAAATAGATGAAGAAAAAGGTTTTTTACTTTTTTGGTGATCACTACATGGATTCAGTGGAAGAAAGATGCTAAAATCCTCCTGGTGCAGTAAACACCAAGCAAAAACTGGAGTAGGTTTGGCAGAAGTTTGCAATGCTCAGTGGTATTGTCAGTAATAGAAACCAAGGTTTTCCCATCATTTTAGGGCAGCAGCTCTAGCCTTCTTTTATACTATACAGCTGCCTTTAGTCACGAGTTATAAAGCTTGTGAGTCGGCACAGAGAGATTACTATTTCACACTACAACTGACTGATGGCTGCTTTGCATGCAGCAGGGCTCCTGGCAAAGTCTTCGGTTGAGGTCAGAGGTGAGCAGTCTGACCTCTAGCAGGACCTCCTCCCCTGTTTCAAACAAACCCAAATGAACTGGAATCCCACAAACAGGATTAAGTCAGGGGCCCTCGTCAACGACTGGACGACATTACCCACGTATGTATTAAGTTGTTAAAGGATTCCACTTAAACAAATTCTCCTTATGGATCAATGCATCTGTATAATGACGATCTAATACCATCCCATAATTAGTCACCAGGGTCCTTTTTTCATAATGAGATAATGACTTAACTTTCATGAGCTAGTTCTACTCCGAATACTTCTTATAGCCTACTTAAGCAACAGTATTTAAAGTACATTCCTCCTTTTTACATAAGTATTTGTGACATCTTGTTTACAGCATTTGCGTAACTGAAGCAAACTGGCGCGAACCGGCAGCAGCCATGCAGAGATTCCATCTTTGCTCTGGTGAGTGACGCGGGAATGTAATGTATATTAAAAGATTCTGTCTAATCTCCAGGGAAGGCAGAGGTCAGCGTTAGCCAGTCCAGGAAAGTAAATTTAGGACAGGCAGCTGAATCCAGGAACAGTGGCGTTTGTCATGAGCTGAGCGACCGGCAGCAAGGTTACCTCAGACAGAATTTGCCCCAGAGACTGAGACAGTGCCACTGACCGCACTGCCCCTCGACCCCCTCGTATCAAGGTTTTATAACTGCTCCCAGTTATTCAAAAACAAGACCTAATGACAGCATCATGAGACCCTGAGGCTACTGACAAACTTAACAATTGTGATGGTGATATGGTGATTTCTTTTGTTAATTAGAGTTCTGTATGCAATCACTACTAAGTTTCCTAAAATGACCAAAGCAGCAAATAAATTGAAAATAAAGGATCATTTATGTACCTTTTATGTGCAATAATGCATTAAAATTGTCTTCTGCTGTTATGTGCTCACGTTATTTTCATCCATCATTTGGTTGCTGTTGCTGCCTTTCTCTCAATCAGCCAAGCTGCTGCATGCACGCAGAAGCTATTCATGCCCAATGCTGATTCTAAGTAATTTGATTACATGTAAATTTTCCATTTAATTTGGTTAAAATCGCAAACTAAATGGAATCTGGTTAAATAAAATGTACTTGACTGGTACCAAGCATATTTTCCTTAATGATTAATTCTTTGAATTTGATTTTATATATTTCAGTTGCATTTTACTCACAATTACTGTTTCATGTATTATGTTTTAATGCCCAGCTCCACTCTTTTCAGACGGTAGACATAGTTTATAACTAGTTGCTTTTTAAATTATTAATATTTTTTAATTATAATTATTATTAATATTGTTTTTTCCTGGTTGTAACCCTAAATTATTCTTACATGGCATCATACAGAAGAGGCACAATGAAGAAGAGTTTTTAGTGTACAAGAGGAGAAATTACTTTTACATGACATAAACGTTAATGAATGGTTCTTGAATCAGTCCTCTGATATCTTCATGCACTGGGTTAGTTGTAGTTCATTGTTTTTGCCGCTGAACCTTCACCTTTCACCTTTCACCTCAGTCTTCTTTGGTTAATTAATTTCCCCATTAGGATAAAAAAATAAATATTAATTTAAACCATGCAGATTAGCTGCATGGTTTAATGCATTTTGTGTCATCAGAATGCTCCATTTGTACATGTGCATTTACTGCTTCTAATAGAAATTATTGTTGTTATGCAGTAAAGCGAAGGCACAGGCCGTTCCCCCAGAGCTATGTATAGAAGCTCAGCAATCCCAAGCATGTATAGACGATAATCAGTACGCCCAATTTTTCTGCTTACAAACTCGTCCTGCTTTCTTATATAATGTGCTGGGAAACACCTGCCTGTCACTGTGTCTGGGACCATCCTGCAATCACTGCCCCTGCCGTGGATCCCCTTACACTTCTGAGAAATGTGTATCCAAATTGTTCCTGGTGACAACAAGCAGATGACGGAGGGCTAAAAGAAAAAGTTCAGCCAGTCTGAGTCAGAGGAAAGATGAGGAGGCGGGAGAGGAGGGAGGAAGTGAGGAGGGGTATATAGCCCAAAGAGTCAGACCATGCTGGTTTAGACCGGTTCCTGCCCCTGTCCCATTTTCTGCTCGTGCTTCTCCTCCTCCATCCCCCTACTTTATCTCTTTATCACATTGACTCCTCTGTTTTTCTTCCTTTCCTATTTTGGTCTACTTTTCCTTTTATTTTTTTTCTCTTTTGGTCTTTTTCCCAATCCTTTTTCCTTTCCTTCCTTTCACAACTTCTGTTCCTCTTCTCCCCATATTTCACTTTTGCAGATGTTTGTACTACTATACGAATGATCATGTTGATATTGTAAAATTTCAGTTGCAGGTTCTTCAGCTTTGGCAATATTTTATTTAACTAACAGGACAATCAGAGCCAAGTGTGTGTTGTGTGGGAAGCAGTAGATGCAAAGACTGAGTAAACCTGCGATGAGAAGTGTGGTTAGGAGTGTCTTTCTATTAACTTCTAATCAAAGTGTCCTCTGTGACATAAAAGCAAGGATTGCACTGTGCATAAAGGAAATTGCACCAAGGCATCAACATAAAATGTCAATGTCAAGTACATATACATCTAAAATAGAAGCCTTTACACTATCATTTGAGAAAAAAACTATTTCAGGCTAAACAAAGAGAAAATAGTGGTCAGGGTCAATAAACTGGAAGTTGGATCCAATTTTTGCTGCCAGCTGTTGACATTCTAAACAGAGACGGGCAGGATTTGACATTCCTCAGCAAAACCCTAAACTCTCCCTTTCACTGAGCTGCAAGGGTTTGTTCACCCAGACAAGAATGGAAGTTTAAACACTGAGATACTCAACAATGTTTTTTTCTTCAGGCTGCCAGCTGAAAGGATTACAGCCCATCATTAGTCAGATCTGACACAAGGCAACAACTCCTTCAACTGAGTTGAAAAACCAATGGAAGGATGTTATGCCAGAGATATACATTCATAGCTACAGTCATAGTAAAAAGAAAGCACAACCTTTGCTAGTTATAAGGTTTTCCATATCAGAGCATAATAACCCTAAGACCTTTGCAGTCTTAAAAAGTAAATACAACCTCAGATGCCAAAAATGCAGAAGCAGTGTGTTAAAAAACCAAGTACATCCTTACTGCTTACATAGGAGTGAAGAGGATAAGTAGCAGCCAGGCGCTGCTAATTTAATAAAATTGATTCATTGATCACTAAAAAGTATGAGCTCCTCTATAAAAGCAAATGTTTTGGCAGTTTGCTGGTCTGGAGCATTCAGGTGAGTTTTAACAGGATGCACAGGAACAACGATGTCAGCAATGTAACCGGGTCATTCAACAGGACAATGATCCCGAGCACAGCAGCAAATCTACAACAGAAAGGCTGAAACAGAAAAGAATCAAGGTGCAACGGCCCAGTCAAAGTCCAGACCTCAACCTGACTGAAATGCTGTGGCGGGACCTTAAGAGAGGTGTGCAGAAATGAATGCCCACGGATGTCAATGAATGGAGGCAAGGCTGCAAAGAAGAGTGGGTCACAATTCCTCCACAATGATAAAGACTGATGAATTCACTCAGCAAATGAAGCTATTTCTACTAAAACTGGTTTTACAAGCTACTGAATCATGGGTGTACTTAGTTTTTCACAGATTGCTTGAAATGTCATTCATTGCATGAAAGTTTTTCCATTAGTGTTCCCAGTGATGAACAGGTGATTTAAGGAGGCCCTGTACAGACATAAAAAAGGACCCCAAAAAAGAAAAGCTGAAGAGTAACCCTCCCCACCAGATGGTGAAATGGAAAAACTACTGTTTTCTTGTCCAGTTATTTTTGGTTCAGTTTAAGCTATTTGTGAACATTATTTGTTGGATCTGGTGTCAAAGTCCCGCACACAAACAAGCAGCTCCGGTGACAAGGATACATTTGATAGCTTCACTTGCTAATTAAGGCCTGTTTACAGCCTGTGTAAGGTAGCAGCCAGATTTGCTGAGCAGACTGGCAAACATAGCATTTAATAATCTCAGTGACCTATGTCCCTTATTACAGTACAAGGTCTTCCTGTTATAGTACCAGTTATGTTAATGCTTTCCATTTTCACTGCCTTAGATCGCAACAAGACTGACTGAAGATGATTCCCGGAAAGTGTTTGGTGACAAATGGCACTTTAACACTATAAAACTAACAGTAATAATGATGTGGTTTAAAATTCACTTAATCAGATTAAATATTTTAAATTGGAACAACTTCTTGATCACTGAAACTCCAAAATAACAGCTTGAAGCGAGACCCATTATCTCTCCTTCACAGTAAAATCTGTTTGTCTTTATTGGTGAGCTGGAGATTTAAAGTCACATATTGTGAGTCACAAAATCATCGTACATTTTCATGGATTAAACTGGATTCAAGGTGAGCTCAGAAACTTGGGTGGATGGATGGATTTTAAAGCAGTCTTCTAGTGTCAAACTTTGCTCATATCATGTGACGCATGGTGAAGGTTTAGCATGTAAGTGAAGGAAGAATAAGCAAAATAACTTCAGCAGAGGGGGACTTATGTCTTTGCAGTCACTTGAAATTTAAATGATCAAATAGTGGTTAGAAATGTGGCAACAAAGACAACACAGGGGTTTATCTTTAAACATAATACCACAAACAAGGTTTCATCTTTCATTGAAATGCTAAGAGCAAGAATCGTGGTTCTGCTATTGAGACAGCCTGCTCTGTCTGGCACAGACTGAGAACTTAAGGTCACAACTTCTGACTGAAGATTAACTTAACACTGAACATAGATTTAGCTGATTCAGACAAAGATGAGGCAAAGCGGCGGAGCGTGTGAGATCGATGGGCTTCACGGCCGAGCACAAAAAGTTATTGTAGTAAGAAATCAGTGCTAATTATGGGAGAAAGTAGAATATGTGGAACGTCTGTATATGGTATAAATTAAGTTATTATATTAATTGGACATTATAGACCAATAACAGAACTACTACAAGCTGCCACTAAAGCATCTTTCCAAGATTCTTGGTAATTAAACATTTATTATAGAAGTCCAGTGACAGACGTCAAGACAAGCATAGAGGAAAGGCCTATCTAAAATGTTAAAAAACTAAATCTATGGTGAATATTATCTGGATAACAATAAAATAGCATTTGGTACATGACTCCACAAAACCCTTTCATCCACTTCTCTGCTATTAAGAGAATAAAGCCTACAGGTAAAGCAAAAAGCTAGCTTAGCTGCAAAATTGCTGATTTTCTTTTAGTTAATAATGCTAACCTTAAAATCTGAAGTGGTTACTTCACACTTTCTGCAGTTGCTGTTCATCACACAGTTGGTGCTGTTTGCACCAGCAGCAAATACACCTGTGACAGAGAGCACATCAGTGCTTTAACTGCAGCTTCTGATCTGCAGGACCTCCGGCGCAGTGTGGCCACAAAACAAATGCTGACCTTCTTTGTTATGACAATCTGTGATTTGGACTATTTGTCCAACCCTAAGAGGATTAGAGATGAGTGGTGGAGACGAGTGTTTACAATAGCACACAAAGGTGTTTCACAGTAAATCACAGGCAGGCCACCACAACCCAGACACAGTCCAGCGATTTCAGGAGGGACTCGCATCAACATGATTGACTGTCTCATTGCAACATGACAATTTGTCCACCTGTAAGGAGACAAAACTCTTACTGTGACTAGAATTAGTGGATTTGAGGAGCAACAAATGAAAACACACAACATGTCATCTGTAAAAGGGATGTTAGCAGATGGGTGAGTGTGTGTCAAGAGCCAGAAAGTCAAGTATTCAGACTGCGTGTCAAAATTGTTTTCTAGTGCAGAAAAAACAAATAGAAGCAAAGCAAATAGAAAGTTGCATTACAGCAAATGTATTTAATAATGTTTACTAATCATCCAACACATCCATGCATTTTCCTATTCAGAGGTGTGGGAGAGGCCTGGAGCATTCCCAGCTGTCAAAGCGTGAGAATGTCACATGATTAATAATCATTTGATATAAGTTAAGTTTGTTACTATTAGAAAACTTACAAAAGTAACAGAAACCAACAACAAACCACAAGGCATTACAAACATTAATTTCAACTTTACGAAAGCCATCAAAATGATGTTAATAGATGCACTAAACAATAGTTATTTAACATTGTTATTAACATTAGTTACAACTTTACAGTAACTTTCAGACTGGTTTGCAGACCAGTTATTTAACAGCTGGCAAACTTTATTTATCATTTCATTATTAACAGTAAAAAGCTATTAATTAACATTCAATGAAATATAACTTTGCAGTTTATTAACAAGCAGACCGTGTGGTTATGACTTTAACATAGAGTTACTGTACGTACAGTAAATGCAGTGAGAGGTTTCTGTGTTTTGCTCGAGCACGTGTTCATTCTAAAAAACCTTTAGATTGCACGGCGCTCTGCCAAGACCAGGCCACCCTCCGCAGTGCATTCAATTACGGTCCCACATGAATCATCCTATGTGACAGGCAGAGCGAGGTAAATAAGCAGCAGCAGCACAACACTTGTGAATGACTTATTCAGTTCATTTCAATTTATATAGCGCCAGATCTCAACAAGCAGTTGCCTCAAGGTGCTTTATATTGTAAGGTAAAGACCCTACAGGAATTACAAGAAAACCCAACAATCAAAATGACCCCATGTGAGTAAGCACTTGGAAACAGTGGGAAAGAAAAACTCCGACAAACACAAACCTCCGACAGAACCAGGCTCAGGGAGGGGCGGTCATCTGCCACGACTGGTTGGGGATGAGGGGAGGGAGACGGGACAAAAGACATGCTTTGGAGCGATAAATAATAACTAATGATTAAAATAAAGATTGGTGTATAAACACAGAAACGGTGAAAAGAGGTGAGAAAAGAAGAAACACACAGTGCGTCATGGGAAGCGAGCATCGTTGGCCTATTGCATAACTAAGGGAGGGTTCAGGGTCACCTGAGCCAGCCCTTACTATAAGCTTTATCATAAAGGAACGTTTTAAACCCAGTTTTTAAACTAGAGTGTGTCTGTCTCCAGAATCTAAACTAAGTGTAAGTGAAGAGGGGCCTGAAAGCTGAAGGCTCTGGCTCCCATTCTACTTTTAAGTACCCTAGGAACCACAAGTAAACCAGTCTGAGTCTGAGAGGGAAGTGCTCTGTTGGGGTGATATGGATCTATGAAGTTTGTAAGCAGAAGAAAATGAACGGAAGGACGGATAAGATAGGGACTGATTATTCAAGGTGCATATGAGTTGGTACTGTTTTCACCAACAGCAAATAAACCTTGCATATGAGAAGTAGGATTTTAAATTCAACTCTGGATTTAACAGTGAGCCAATGATGAGAAGCCAGCTGAAGGCTTTTCAGGGAGCTTTGAGGACAACCTGATAGTAATGAATTACAATAGTCCAGCCTGGAAGTAATAAATGCATGAATTAGCTTTTCAGCATCAGAGACAGGGTGTTTCTAATTTTAGAAATATTGTGCAAATGCAAGAAAGCAGTCGTACATATTTGTTTAATATGTGCATTGAAGGACATATCCTGGTCAAAAATGACTCCAGGATTCCTCACAGCATTACTGGAGACGAGGGTAATGGCATCAAGTGTGTCTGGTTAGACACCACGTTTCTTAGGTTTATATGGCCGAGTATAATAACTTCAGTTTCATCTGAAGCAGAAAATTATTATATTATTTATCAAATAAATATTCTAAAAGAAAACAGCCGCAAAACATACAGCATTGAAACCAAAAGATATAATATTGTATATATGGTATTGTATATATAGTACATATTGTATAATGTACGCTCTAGATGCTTAAAAAGTTTTACACACTAGCACAATCTATGCCAGCCGCAGAAAAAAGGTGAAATAAAATTTGTTTCCTCTAGACAGAACAGCAAACAAGTCATGTTGATACCTGCAGCAGCCTGTCTGAGGACGCTTTTCCTTTCAGTCTTTTATTCTTAGCATCTGGGAAACTTTGTGTTGAATACTTACTGTAATGTCTGGGACTGCCAGTCTGCGATGATCAGCTAACTATTATTAAGTGCACAAAATAAGCTGTCACGTAAAGCTGCAAGAGGGATCAGTGCTGTGGTTCTACAGATATGAGGAAGAATTTCAACACAGAGTAATTTTCCTGGGCCAAATCAGCAGCCCAGCGCTTGCCTAATCAAAACTGTAAAGAGTTAATAACTAACTACAATGACTGTGACGCTCCCAAAAATTTCTGTACCAGAAATGAAGCAACACAAAGCATCGATTTCAGTGGGATAATTTTAGAAGTCAGCCTCTTCACTGTATGTGATGTGCTGGCTAACTGTGAACAGTGTGTTGCTTTTTTTAGGCTCAGCGTAGTGGACCTCCGGGGTATAAAGGATGACTTGAATAAACAAGATACATAACTTGGCTTGTTGGAACATCATGTCTTGTCCACCTTGTACCCGTCAAAACCCAGACATCACATCAGGATCCCTAACGCTCAGTATACAGTGAACCTGAAAATACCACTACAGTTAAAAACATTATATTTTCTATGTTTACTGAGTTACAGATTTGATAATAATCTAATCATCAACTAGGCCTTGACCTTTTACGTTTCATTCTCATGCTGTCTGCCTGCCACACTGATGATGTAAGAGCGCAGCATTTCAAAATCAAAGTCACTTTTCAAGTTGTTATTCTCACGTCCCTCCCCTCAGCTCCAACCTGTTTCATCCAGATCACTGCAGTGCTTTGATTTCAGTCCTCACTGCACTTTAGGTTATTGGGGCTACTGGCAGGCTTTCAGCAGACAGAGTGTGAACTTGATTATATGTGTGTCTTGTAGTGTGGAAGGATTAAGGTGCAGTGAGTGGGGGTTGTAGCCTTTAAAAGAGACTGCTGTGTCACACGGCTACATAGTCAGCATAGCTCCCTGTTTAGACTGCTCACCCTCCTCCTCCTTCTCCTCCCACCTGCAGCTCTCCACTCCACAGATATCTTCCGGGGCCGCTGAGTCAGAGCTGTCTAAACCGCCTGAACTCACAGTCCCAGCTGATGAGAAGCTGCTCAGAAGTTGTAAACCATCAATAGATCTCTACTAGTTTAGATTAATTCAGAGATATACAACATAAACAAAAAGACAACAAAGGCCAGTTAGTCTCTAGCTGACCTTATAAGTTATGGTATGTTCTCTGGCATTTTTGCTGCCTTTTGGGGGATTTTGCCACTTCAAGACACAAGCTGAGAACCTCCTGATGACAGACAGCTACACACACCGTGTCTTCTTTATCTAAAACACACTCCTGTGTGAAAGTGAGCTTAGTGTTACTTCAAGCCGGTCACAAACCTGAGCTCCACCACAGTCTTGGTACATCATAACTGCTGATCTCAGTGCCAGCCCACAGCAGCTGATCGGTCTGCTGATATTTTTCTCTGCATCTTACCAGCAAATGTCAAAAAGTCTTATCAAATTGCTTGAGCCTGACTGTTGTTGATGATTCAACTGCTTTGCAGCCCACCTCCTCTCTAGGCTTTCCATATATGCAAGTGGAAAGATGGGCAGGTCCCAAAACAGAGTTGTCAATTCTAAATGACTGCACATGGGAATAACAGTGTACTTTGATTTAAGTGCTGTCTATACTATATCTGACTATGTTTAGATTTTGATTGCTTTTGAAATACAAATATTGAGTTCATTATTTATTACCCCCGTAAAAGCCTCAGTCTGTTGTTTCCCAACTGTGGCAGCAGTGAGCATTCAGGGTCGCAAGCATTACTGAAGACACTGAAGTCATGTCCACTAAGTGACAGTTTTACTAGAGAGCCGATAAAAATGTTTTGTCAGAGTAATGATTAGTAGTTTGAGTAGATTGAGTTAAACTCCAACATTTCAAGCAGTTTAAGCATTTTAGATTTTAAAAAAAGGATTAAAAGAAGAGGTTCACCATATATGTTATATTTGATTAATGAAATGAAAATCAAAGTGTAAATTATTAAGCACCATTATTTTTTTGTTTAAATGTGTCTGCCTTCTTTATCTTTATGTATGCTCTATTTGTAATCTTTACATTAAAACAAACAAACAAACAAAAAAAACCCAAACCGTTAGAAACTGTCATCCACCCATCTGGAAATGATCATCAATTGGACCAACTGGTTGGTTGATCATTTTTAATAAATATTACACATTACCTCAAAGTTTTTAAAGCATCTGACGTGGCTCCATAAGTTATTTAGGTTCACATTACTTGTCTTTATACAATTATCGAACCAGTTTCTGGTTTCTGGAGGATGAAAGCATGAGGTTGTTTTTATTCACGGCCACAGTGTTTTGGTTTGAGGTACATCAGTTTTTGCAGGGCACTGGCCTCCATGCCCAAAATACAAGCTGCACACAGTGTTTGCTGTCAAATCATCAACAGTTGGACTCACTTTTAATGACACTCAGTCATGACCTGAAGGCTGTGACAGGATATACTTTTTATTTGGGTGTTGTCCTCAGATAACTAAGCACCTCCAGCTCTATCATTAAGTGGTGTGTCAGACGTCTCCAAGTGCGTTAAGTTCCAGTCTTCTAATCTGATCAGCTCAGCACCTCAACCTCCATCTACAGCTGGGCTCCAGACACGAAACTACTTCTGCTGACACAACAGAAACTTGTCATTGTCACAAAGCCATAAAGGTAGCTGCGTGTTGTGTTGTTGTGGCCTATTATTATACCTGGCTGGTTACAGGCTGCTAGCCAATAGAGGTGACTGACCAGAAAAAGAACCTGCAAACATTTTTGTCGTGTTTGTTTAGCTCGGAGAGGTGCGCTGAGAAAGAAAATTTGCAGGTTCTTTCAGGCCGGACAATTACAAGAGAGAAAATGTGAGGAGAGAATTACTAATCAGTTTTAGCTGATATAAAATTAAAGTTACTAAAGCCTGCAACATTGTGGAAGCTGAACAAATTTTATTGTGACTTTGAATTTCAATTTGATTAAACTAGTGTTCATTTAAACTTAATTCTTATGGATAGAATATCTTGTGAAACTGAGCAAAGCCACTGAAAAATAATTCCCAAATACTTTTATTTGTTGACACTGCTATAACATCATGCCAAAACACTGTATTATAATAGTAATCAAGTGTAACCATAAATATAAATACTACTAATCACACAGGATATAATGTATTAATGTATACTTAGCTAATTATAGTGATTAAGGGTTTCTCATCTTTTGATATCTGGTGTAATAATGTTCTAACATTCAAAGCTTACCTTCCAGCAAACAAGCCAAAGAAACACACATGCCTGGACAAACAAGTTTCTTATTTCGAGATAAATGTTTAGTTTAAATGAAATGCTAATGAGTGATGACAGTGATCGTGGCGCAGTACACATTCGCCCTCAGGCCATGGGAGGGCATTTTGGATATCAGGCCACAGGATCTCCTCCCGGGGCAGATAAGGAGTGAGTGCGGCCATAGGTTGACCCCTGCTGACAAGTAGCAGGTGAACCTCTACAGCTTCAAACACAAGGTTGGAGCTCCCTCTGGTGCATCTGGTGCAGGAACTATTATGCTTTTCTTTCATTTTCTGTCACAAACCTTTGTCACAATGGTGGATGCTCATATCAAACAAAGTTTTAAATAATGGGATCAGCATATCCTGTGAGCTAGACTGCTCTGAATGTTCTGTTGCAGGTAGTTTTTTTTTCTACTCGTGGCTCTTTATGATGTCAGTGAGAGCAAATATCATTAATAGGATTATCTCAGACACACACCTCTAGCTGCGAGCACAGAAGCCCCACCCAAACACCATTCAAACCTTTTGTTTATGTGGGGAAACCAATTAGAGGAAAGTCTGATAAAAAGGAAAGTGCAGGGAGCTAAAATATTCATATCGGTTGATCTGAGGAGCTGCACCATGGTCCAGTCTAAATAATGATTTTGAGCTCTGGATATACAAAGCTACTGTAGTACATACTAAGAATAATAATAATCAGGTAATAATGAGCAAGTTTAAACATCATTACTTCAGTTTAGGAAAAAAGTTTTTTTAATTTCAGTTTTTGTTATTTTGTTTGTTTTTGTTAACTCTAATAACCCTGCTCTGGAGGAGGCTGGAAAACTTTGCAAAAAGAGTTCAATACAAGTCAGTGACGCTAAAAATTGTGTATTTATAGATTGCCTAGTTTCAGATCTGTGCCTTTCCCCACTCCAATTAAAACTTAGCTTTTCCTTTGTTCCACCTCCATTCATCCAGTTCAGTGCCAGTTTATGCACGAGCATGTGCCCTTTTCATTGGTTGCAGTGATGCAAATTAGATTTAAAGATCATTGATGGGGTTTATTCACCTTGTGTGCTTTGATTGGTTCAGCAAAATTGTCCCTGGACGTACTCTGTGGATTGTGGAGTGACCAGGCATTTTTATTCTTACTCCTGAATTAAATGATGTGAAATAAAGATTTCTTTTTTAAACAAAAACTTTCATTGAACAGAAATCTTTTGTTTTTTGCAGCTGATATGTCGTGGGTGTAACACGAACTGATGATTGAATCAAACTATATTGGAGAGAAAGTGGGTTTTTATGACGCTTGAGCCTAAAGAGAGCATTCATAATGTTCGCTATGCAAATGGACATCAATCCGGACCTGGTTTGCGGATCCATTACAAAGTTTGTGATACATCGGGGCGGATCTGTAAATAAAGTTTGCAGTGTTAAAAAAACACTTCATGGGATCAATAAATAATGTGATAAACAACTGTGAATAAAATCAGTTGTACTGTACACCATTAATGAAGCCATGAGGACATGCACACAAAAACATGAGTTCTTCCTCTCGTCCTGTTGTTTATACTGACGGAAACCTCTTTTGTTTAGTTTATCATATGAAGAGGACAAAATAACAATCCAGTTCAATCATACTACTTTATAAAGTTAAAAACAGTTAAAGAATAAATTTAAAAGGTAAAGACTTCAAAAGCAAATAGTTAAAGTTAAAACGTTAAAAACTAAAAAGTTAAAATCTAAAGTCAAAAAGAGAAAGTAACGACTAAAAAAAAAAGAAACTTAAAAACTTAAACAAAAAAAGGCAAAAGGGTGCCCGGGTAACTCTACTGTGCCCCTGTGGCCCAAAAAAAAAAAAGGAAAAAAAGAAAAGGAAACTTAACAACTTAAACAAAAAAAAGACAAAAGGGTGTCATCTCATAGAACCTACAGTCCCATGGGAAGAGGGGTGTGTACAGGCCTGTGAAAGGAAGAGCGCCAAATACCAAGATCTCCTGCAAGACTGAAGGGGAAAAGGATGGCAGGCATGGCTGCTCCCACTTAAGGTGAATGAAGGTGAAGCATCCTGGTAAATGAAGGTCAACTTGGGAAGAAGGCTGCAGTTCCCCCAGGTTGTCCAGACAACCTTGATGCCAGATGTGGTAGTTTGGTCTGAAGAGGGGAAAAAAGATCATCCTCATAGAACTTACAGTCCTATAGGAAGAGGGATGTGAACAGTCCTTTGAAAGAAAGAGAGCCAAATACCAAGCTCTCCAACAAGACTGAAGGGGAAAAGGATGGCCGGCAGTCGAGGTGGGCTGTAGAGAAGTCCCCGCCTAGGGTCGAAACACCCACTGAATGACGGTTACCGCCTGATGACATCAATCTCTTCTGGTCAAGGCTACATTCACTTAATGTGAATGAAGGTGAATCATCCTTAGATGTAATTGTAATCTAGGCTGCTGCTTAGAGCTGTGGCCGCAAGGTGGTTGATGCCTATTGTGGTGGTAACCCCTGAACCAGATGGGGGTGACCGGAGGCGAAGGGAGCCATCAAGCCGAAGGAGACTTATCGGGCTTGATTAGCCCGTGGGACTCTCCCATCACTGGGGCTGAGGTCACTAAGGGGGTTAAATAAAGTCTTGGTTGCAGGATGGATGGATGGATGGATGGAAGTTCCATCCATCCATCCATCCATCCATCCATCCATCCATCCATCCATTCTCTTTCGCTTATCCAGGGCAGGGTCGTAGGGGCAGCAGCCTAAGCAAAGAAGAATTACCTCACTACCTCACTACTACTATAAAACACAGAGTAAGAGCACGTGTTACCACTGTGTACAACTGTGAGGAAGTATTTTAACAACACGAGGAAAGCTGCATAGCTGAATCTAAGCTACATTAAAGGAGGCTGATTACCAGAATTCATGCAGGCATGTGCAGATAAATGG
>VUQK01012724.1:0-11379 GCA_015106715.1 Bujurquina vittata
CAATCATTCCAACACTCTCACATTAAAATAGAGGCTAAAACCAAACAGCATAAAGATGATAACACCTGAGCCTAATATCATAATTAACCAACATTACTTTAAGGTTAAGTTTCAATTTGACTCGTTTTCCTCGTTTCCTCTGAAAGTCTCTCTGAGAGGGACTAAGACGAGAGGAGGTGAACAAATGCAGGATGAGAAATGCAGCGTTTACATCAGCCTCAGTTAAACACAGCTTTACACTTTGAACCCATTTCCAGGAATTTCCAACAAGGTTGCTGTAGTTAACTAAATGAATATTTATACACAGACACGTGACACCACTGAATAGTCAGTTCTTTATTAAGAAATGTTCACACATTGACGTCTAACAGCCCCTTTTGAGTCACCCACAGCATCTCATTAAGATTAAGATCTGGGTTTGACTTGACCGTTCCAGGATCCTCCATTTCATTCTTCTTCTTTTCTTTTTGTTAAATAGAATATAACTGAATGCCTTTATTGTCATTATACAGAATGTATAATGAGATTTTCAGCCAGTCCTTTGTGGATTTACTTTTTACATACGTTTTGGGTCACCGTCAGGTTGCAGGGTCCAATTCTGCTTTAGCTTTAATTGATTTATTTTAAAACAGATTGTCTCACATATCCCTCTGACACACGGTAGAATTCATGGTTGATACTATGACGTTGGCGCGGTCCTGCGCCAGCAAAGCATCCCGAAACCACGAGACTTCCAGCTCCACGCTTCAGTGAGACTTCTTTAAGCATCTTGGGGTGAACTTGCGTGCACGGTCAGACCTGAGCAGGCTGGCAGTTGCTTTGAACGTCCTCCCCTTCTGGAGGGTGAAATGGCCGATTTGAAGTACTTTAAGATCTTAAATCCCTTATCAAACTCATAAGCTGCGACCCATTTCTTAAAAAAAAAAAATAAAAAAAACTTGCCCCTGCCAAACGAGCCCCATATTATAATAAATAAAAATACAATTTTTCACCATGTTAAACTAAATATTTTCAAAACTAAACTGACTTGAAAATACAAAATTAATAACTCTGGGTACCATAAACAAAACCATGTGAGCAGAAGGATTTTTCACACGCGTAGTGACCTCGGCATTATTAAATAAATGAATAAATGAACCACAGATAAGAAAGCTGTTGACAGGTGCAGACTAAAACCACACAGGATGTAGCTTCTTACCCCAGCAGTGGCGACAGGAAGGGGGGTTGCTGTGTAAAGGCTCTTCTTCCCATCATAAACTGGCAGCCGGTCACCAAAGATGGTCACCTTAAAATGCTGCACCATGGAGTCCACCACTTCCCTGGAAATGACCACATTGACATTTCACTACTAACGAATGCATAAAAATGTAGGCGTAGAATATAAAGAAAAAAATATTGTTACTACAGAAATGTCAAAGATGAAACAAATGGCCAAATAGGTTTGGCAGCTTTCTGTTACCTGTTGACCCGGCGAGGACATTTATCAGGCTTGATGTCCACCTCGTACAGGTACACGTCTATCTTGGGGATTTCCACCTGGAAGCAGTTGGCCAGAAGCTTGATGGATTTTCCAAGGGTGCCATAGCCCGGTCGCCGTGGCAAAGTGAACAGCGCTTCGGCTCCAACGGCTCCTAAAACAACAACACATCTTTTCAACACACACTAAAACAGCAAGGCTCACATTTCATTTAGCATATCTAAATATGTATTAATATATTGTAGGTACTTACAGATCTACTCAATATTTTATAAAGTGGTTTCTTATAGCATAACCGTCACCTGATTTCACACCTCGAATCACAATCAGCAACATTATGTCAACTCTCACACTCCAACATTTACCCCCCCCCCAAAAAAATAAAACAGCTAACAGTCAGAACCAGTAATGAGTAAATGAACTGACATTTATATAGTAATTATTCTATATGCCCCTAAGCACATCATTAATGTTGCATTCACACCTATGGCCATGGTGGAATCACTGATTTGCCTAACGTGCACGTCCTTAGACTGTGGGAGGATGCTGGAGTACCCAGAGGGGGAGGAAAGGGCCCCCACCTACCAGGAGGCTCAAAACAGAACCTTCCCCACTTGCCGTGAGGCAACAGTGCCAACCACTGCACCACAGTGCCAGCACCCTCACAGACAAACTGAAGGAAGGAAGTGGTTAATGAGGAGGAAAGTGCAGAAGGTGCAAGCTGTTTCTGATGGTCAGGGATGTTAAACACTAGCTCAAGTTAAACTGACAAAACTATAAAACAGGAAAAATGCTGCATTTCCCACATCAATCTGATAATGACTGTACGAAAGGTTACAGAGTTGGGTGACATTTTAAAATAAAGACTGGAGACCGGCTTGGCGGTCACAGATTTCTTCTGACTGACATGGTCTTTGCCAGACAGGCGGAGAAGTGGGCGAGAGACACACACACCATGCTTATTTGACATCAATTTTCATAAATGCCAAACTGGAAAATACTAAGTGGAAAAAAAGAAAAGAAAATGACATCAGACAACCACACAATTTCCCCGAATGTGACTCAGAGGATCCACATGACAAGTTTGTACATACAGAGCTGGAGATGTAAAGGCACCAAGACTTTGTGCACTGTGTTATTGCTGAAATGAAAGTGTGAATCAGAGAAATTAAATTCTGCAAAAGTGATGAAATCACTGAAGCTGAGAAGATGTGGGTTGGAAAAAAATGTTCAACTGTTTCAGGTTGTGAGCACTTGTTTGGGTCAGCGTTGCACTGAATGTGTCATAAGGAGGCATTATTCACTAAAAGACTACACTTTGTGCATGATGGGTCCCCCAGGTGGTTTAATTCCCCCGTGCTATTCCCATGGTGATGGCACCCATGCTGCCACAATTCTCCATGGTAACTAAGGCAGTAGGAGGAAAACAGGCCAGCGCACTTTGCCTCATTTATCCTGGAAGTGAAATGATAGAAGTGTGTCTTCCTGAAGGAAATGACAGCTCATAAAAAGGTAACAGGGTGCCTATTACTAAAATGAAAATGTGTGCTTTCAAAAGACCAAAAGTTTTAAATTATACTCTTATAACTAGTGGGGTATACATCTATTGAACACAAGGACAGGATTATTACAGTTAACTCAAACTAATCTGAAAAGTAAAGCTGTATGTGGAGGAAATAAACTGCAAATGTTTTATTTTTTCAATGTAATTCTGTTTAGTCTTTCGCGAGTAATCGACCTGGGTTTTTCCTGCATTTAAATAAATTTCCAGCACCCATCAAAGTTTTGGTCTTTGACTAAAGGAAGAGGAAAAACGACCATAAATGATAAAAATATATTTCAATACTTTACACTGGGCCAGCTTAATTAATGAATTCAATTTATCAAATGGCCAAAAACAGGAAAAAGCACCGACTTCAGTTCAGATAACCGACTCTTCCCTCACTTTACACTAGCACACTAGTTGTGCGTGCATATATAGTCTCCCCCACAGCACCAGTAATGACCCAAAAAGACAAAAGGTTCACTTTACCCTGAGCAACAATGGAGAGATTAATGACCACTTATCAGGCTGCGTCTAGGCACAAACAAACCACACAATCCACCCACACATGGCTGACGTTCAACCCACGCCCTTTAAGAGCACTCCACTGATGAAATATTGTACAGCTGTCACAACGCTAACGCTGGAGGCTAAAAGTGTGTAAGGTGCATCCTGGCCTGCTATAGCAAGTCTGCTTAACTCAACTTTATAGAGCACAAATAAATACAAACTTACGGGAAAAAAAAACAAAAAAACTTGCTGTGCAGACAAATGCACTGAAATGTTTAAAAATTATTTTTTTACAAATATGAATTTCCCTGGATTACAGGGAAATATTGATATTTGCTGCAGTGGTGTAAAATGTTAGAATATAAATGATGAGTGCATTGTTAGGGTTTTGAACTGTTAGTCTGGATTAAAAGAAAAAAAAAGAAAAAAAAGGGGGAACTGAAAACTTCCTGAGAAAGTGTCATGTCATGACTATTTTAATGATACACTGATCAAGCATGACATTATGACCACCTGCCTAATATTGCGCTGGGTCCCTTTCTGCTGCCACAGCCCTGACCCACCAAGGCATGGACTCTTCTAGACCCCTGAGGGTGCACTGTGGTATCTGGCATCAAGATGTTAACAGATCATTTAATTCCGGTTCCAGTGGATGGCACTCGGTCTGGCACATCCCACAGACACTCCACTGGACTGAGATCTGAGCAATGGAGGCCAAGTCAACACCTCAAGCTTTTTTGTGTTTTTGTTTTTTTTGCTTCTCAAACCATTTTTTGCTTTGTGGCAGGGTTGTTAACCTGCTGAGAGAGGCCACAGCCACCAGGGAATACCGTTTCCATAAAAGGGTGCGCACCAGTGCTTAGGTAGGTGGTACACGTCAAAGTAACACGGATGGTGGGGTCCACGTTTCCCCACAGAACTTTGCCCAAAGTCTCACAGTGCCTACACTGGCTTGCCTTCTTCCCACAGTGTATCCTGGTGAAAGGTGTTCCCCAAGTAGGTGGCACACAAACACCTGGCCAGCAAAGTGATGTAAAAGTGACTCAGACCACCTTCTTCCATCACTCTGTGGTCCAGTTGTGCCCATTCTTGGTGCTTTCAGCAGGTGACAGTGCCAGCATGGACACCCTGACTGGTCTGTGGCTACAAAGAGGCCTTTAATTAATGAAGGAAATAAAAACAGATACTTCCTGTGGCCAGAATTAACTAAAGCTATGAGCAGAATGTGGGGAAACAACTACAAGAACCTCATGTCCAATACATCTGCTGAGTGTGCTGAAGAAACAGAAGCTGAACTGGGGTTGCTGTACAACCATCTAATGCATTTGTATGTTGGAGCAGAAAAATCATTAAGAGCAATTTGGAGTGCTGTGAGGGGAAAAAAACCCCCAAAAAAACACTGACAATTCTGGAAAGGGTTACAAAGCCATTCCTAAGACTCCAGTGAACCACAGTGAGTGCCATGAATTCTGCTCTCTACCAGAAAAACCTGAAGAAGAATGTCTGGCCATCAGTTCACGCCCTGAAGCTGAAGCTCACTCAGTTACACAGCTGAAACATACCAAACATACTTATCTGAAAGACACCAGCAAGTTCACCTCTGAATAGTTCCCAAATAAATAAATAAAAGAGGCCAACCTCCAGACTGAGATGCTTTGGCGTGACCTCGAAAACCCTCCAACGTGGATGAACAAATTCTTCAAACAGCAGACCAAAATTACACAACTAGTTATGGGGTTTAGGAGACAAACACTTGTTCATACAGGAACGGGTAGGTTTGGATAGCTTTTTCCACTTAACATTTAAAAACTGAATTTTGTACAGTACCCGTTACTGTATTTACTCGGGGTCTTTGTATAATAAAATTTGTTTGGTGATCTGTCAAATATGCAAACATCAGGAAGTGGACAAATACTTTTCCAGCACTGCATTTACCATGGCAGCCTGGTAAAATAGAAATGAGGGTAATTTTAAAGAAATATCAAAAGCTAAAAAAGCAGCACATTCCTGAAAACAGCACACACAAACAAACCCACCCATCAGTAAAATGCTGCTGTGTGGTCAAAGATTTCCTACACAGGCCAATTAAAGACAGTATCTTTATGATAAACACGTTAGCATTTTAGGGAGCTGAACATTCATATCAGTGAACCTCATTTCAAATTTGCTCCATCTAAAGATCTGAAGTGGATGGAGAACATGTGGGTCAGTGTCTTCTCCACCCAGCACCCCCCCCCCAATAAAATCATCACAGAAATTGTAACCCTAGCAACAAAGTAAATTGATTTATGTCCCTCCATGACCCACTGAGTCATAATTAACAAAGACAGCAGTTAACTGAACATTATTCAGAAGACTGTAACTACGGCAGCAATTTGTGTGGATGGATGGGATATGAGCATGCAAACGCGCAAGCGCGCGCGCGCGCACACACACACACACCGTCCCCCCCTCAGCAATCATGCACACCTGGTGGCATCCCCACCTGCTTTTGACAATCAGAGTCAATAAAAATCCCGTGAGACTAGTGGTCCGGGTTTGCCTTTAATGGTTTGTTAAAACAACTATCAGACTAAGTTTGGTGGGGTTGGCAACAAGAACTGTTTGGTCAGGTTAACCTCCCCCCCATTACGAAACTCGTTAGCCCTGTCTGGCAGACAACCACGAGGTCAAACATCTCCCATATGTAAGGCGCTAAACTGACCGGTAAACTTTTTTTTCTTAACATGTATGACAATGCTCCCGCACTTCCTATTTCACAGCCTCTGAGGTTAAATGCGTTAGAACTAGCACACACGGCTCAAAATAACCCGGCAGCACCTGAACATCACATTAGCACATTCAGGCATGGCGTTTAGTTAGTCCGGGATCCCACCTGTTGTTCCGATTTCCATTCATGGGGGTGTCCGTCCGGATGAACCGGCACTTGATGATCAATAATCCTCGTAAACTAAAAAACTTTTAGTGTGAGTCCGCTGGCCCCTCACACACACACTGGCCAAGCTCCCCCGCTCGTGATGTCTTCTCCCCGGCTTCGTTCGGTGAAGTCGAACCGGGCCGCTTGAGGGTCCCCTCGGTTGGAAGTCTTCTTCTAGTCTCCCCACCGCACCTGACTTACAAAAACTGGCAAATTAAAGTTGAATGAAATGTCCCAGCTCCCGTCTTTGGCGTTGTACCTGAAATAAGAGCAGAGTTGCTGTCACTGTTGGGCTTTTCTTTTATAGAAACGAAATTGGTGACATTTCTCCGGCAGCGTTAGCAGCAGTGGCTAAGCTAACAGAGTAAGTTCGCTTTAGCCAGCCACAACTAGCAGATGACGACCCCCGACTGAGATCAGTATTTACCTGGTCGGCTGCTGACTTTACTGTTACGTTTATTTAGCGTGACAATCCGGATTTCTACTTTATTAACCAAATAAAGAGGCTCTCAGCCTCGGCGTCTTCCTCAGCGTCGCCGATAAACCGGTCTGAAGTCTGCTCTTACGCCGCCCTCTGTCATTCTTAAAGAAAAGCTAACGGGGACAGGGCAGAGTAACTTCCGGGACATTCTTTCAAAACAAAAGTTTCTAATTATTTTAGATTTCGACATGTTTCATGTTTTATATGTTGCTCTTCATTGTTGGCCTTGACCTGGACCTGAATGAAAATAAAATTTCGCTTCACCTCATGTGGAGCTGGAATGACAAGTGAAAAACACTCAATCCTTGATTTTATACTCATGCTTTGTTTTTAAAAATCCATTTATTGGATTTCAAAATTCAGAAAATATATAGACACAAGCAGAATCACAAACATAACAAAGGCAGAAGCTCACATATAGACTAATTTATTATGTTACAGGTGTTCATACTACAGTATGACACAGTTAAAAGACCAATAAACATTCATTTCAAATTTTCAATGAGACTCATGATCAGTAACCAGATTTTCTGAAAGAGACCTGCTTTGTTTGACATAGTATATCTCATTCAACCGCCTACTGAAAGTTGGAAGAATTTTTCTCATTAAGTGTTGATAAGGAAATGACCTGAGCCTTATATCATATGCTGGTTGAATCAACCACCCCAAGTAATGCTATAGGAGGGATTGGCATGGGATACATCAGGGTCGGCTCTGAGCCCCTTCTTGTTTGCAGTGGTGATGGACAGGCAAGATGGTACTGATGGTACAAGATGGTACCGAAACCTGCCATGATGTAAGGTTTGGAGACAGCAGCACTAATAAAAAGACGAGAGGCCGAGGTTGGGAGTGACCAGAAAGGACGAGATTAGAAACGAGTACATCAGAGGGGTGAGCAGTTTGGAGATAAAGTTAGAGGTAAAGCTGAGATGTGCTGGAGATCACCAGAGAAGAGATGGTGCATACACTGGCAGGAGGAAAAGAGGAAGACCACGGAGAAGGTTCATGGATGGACATGCAGAGGGTTGGTGTGACAGAAGAGGATGCTGAGGACAGAGCGATGGAGGCAGATGATCGACTGTGGCAACCCCCGAAGGGAGCGTATGAAAGAAGACGACGATGATGATGCTGGGGCTCACAAAATGTCAGAAGCAGCTACATCTGGTCTATGATGTCCTACAAAGAAGTTACGTTGCCTTGTCCCAGGTTTTAGACATCACTAGTGTCCAATTACAATAATATTCCCTTAGAAGTAAATACTGTCCAGGGAGTGAGCTGCCTTGGCAGAGGTTTGCTCTGGCAGTGCTTCTTATTTTCATATATCTATCTATCTGACTGTTAATATGTATTATAGCTCAATAGTTCCCCAGGATTGGGTACAAAGTAGTCCGCTGTTTCATTGAGTCTAACTTGACAAAGTTCTCAGTCCCTCCTCCACTGAGGGAAATCCATCAGGAAATACCATCTGTAGGCAACAACGTCACATCCGGGAAACTTTTTTCTAAACTCTTTACGTCACATTTTTTAAATAAGTCGCACTCTGTTTGCATTTGAGCTGTCGTAATTTTCCGTGGCCTGACCTGCTTGCTCAGGTGCTGTAACCGTCAGAGCTGACGCACCTCATGCGAGTTACCTCCTCCGTGCTGTAGATGTCCCCAGAAACCACGCATAGCAATTTAAAAGCTGCCTCAACCATAAACCTGGGTATTAGTTTGAACACAGGTGGACAAGGGTTTCCATTTGGAAGGCAAATACAAGTAAGGATGGAAGTGAGGCCTTCGTCGTTTTTTTTATTAATGACAAACAATTTGTTTAAGGACACGGAGTGTGACATGAAGTTTTCCCTTTTTGCAGAAGATTAGGCAATGTGGGAGAGAGGAAGAAACTCTTCAAAGGTTAAACTATATCCAACATCAGGCTCTAAAACTTTGCACAGGTGCATTTAAAACACCTCCAGCAGCAACGTTACAAGTGTCGATGGACAAGAAGTACTGGGCAAACTTACAGAGCCATGGACCGATTTATCCAACAGAAGAACTTTCCTGAGATGGATACTTAAACCATCCTGGGAAAAGGAAAGAAGAGAAATAAAGAACTTGGCTCAGAAAGCAACAGGACTTAAAATACAGCAGATTAGTTCAACATCGGTCAATCCGTGCTGTTATCAGCAAGGATCCTTCCTGATCCCAGACTGCACTGCTGGAAAACAAGGATAGGGAATTCATTTGGCATATACTGCATCAGCCAGCACTCAAATTATGCCCTTATTTATACAGATGCATCAAAGCGCACAGTCAGTCAAATGCGGGTGACAATCATTGTTCCTGAGTTTCCCTTTAAAGTGAGGGAAAGGAGTTTCACACATTCTAACAGAGATTCAGCAAAAACATTATATTAAATTAATATGACTGAGATTACGGTTGATATTTTAATAGGGTAAAATGAAATGGCAGGTTGCAAAGAGGCCATAAAAAGTATTTTATTTGACCTAGATATCAACTCACAGGATTAACAGTGCAGAAGTCATACAGTAATAATCAATAATACCAATAGCATCATTCCAGCTTTTGAGAATGGCCACATTTACTCACAGCATCTTCTTCAGCTTGACTGCCACAAGCCCTAAAAGGGCACGTGGTTCTCAAATCCAGGCCTCGTGCCCCCTGCCCTGCAGGTTGTCCCTGATCCAACACACCTGAATCAAATGGCTGAATTGCCTCCTCAGTATGCAGTCAAGTTCTCCAGAGTCCTGCTAAGGTGTGTTGGATCAGGGACACATCTAAAACCTGGAGTGCAGGGGGGTACGAGGCCTGGATTTGAGAACCACTGCTAAAAGGGCACGTGGGGCTTCAGAGAACATAAAGACAAATGTAATGTCTATGATCATGGAGCAAAAGAGAGAAGCCCAATAACCACAGGTCCTCACAACCTTAACTGGATGGGTGACCGTATACCAAGCCCACCCAGTCACAGAATTCCTCATTCAACGATGGATCAGCTTCTAGTGATACACATACACACACACATACATTACAGTATGAGGGCATATTTTCAGCACATAAGTGCTAACAATGTTTCAGTCTTCTACCTCCTCTATTTTCTCCGTCCTCTTTTGAGCTCCACATTTTTCTTCTCTGGCATGTTAAACATAATTTATAACGTCACTAAAAATCAAATTGTTGCATAGTTGATGTCAGCAGGTTTGTTTGGGTATTTTTGCACGAATCAGAGAAAAACATCAGGAAGTACAAGTAATACATTTTCCAGCATGGCCCCCATCATCCAAGCCTTCAAGAAAAGTGCCTGTTTTAGTGAATGGAGTTTAAAATGAGCTAAAAAGTCATTTATTAGGTTTGGCTTTGAGTCATAAATTAGAACCATGACTTAAACACATAGTGGGACTCTAATTATCTGTCCACTTGTAATGCTGTAAATAACCATTACGTGTAAAGTGGAGGGGCCCATTGGGCCCCCTCTATCTTCTGGGACCCTGGGGGTATTTGCCTTGGTTCAACTTCACTAGGACAGAAATAAAGAGAACAATAAGGCAGAAATGAAGGCAAGGTGACAAAAGCAGTGGGAGGGAGAAAGGAAAGGACAGAATGAGAAGAACAAGAAGGAACCGGAGACTCGCATTTGGATTCACTGGTTTAAAGATTAACAGTGTGAAGGGAAATGTAACCTCTGGAGAGGAAACCACAGAACATGTTCTATCCCACTGTCTGAAATATGAGAGCAGGCACCTGGTCCACAGCCTCAGGAAAATTAAAGTTAACCTGGTTATTGGACCATAACCCACCTGTAAGCTACCTGCACGCACACCTCCCTGAAAATGCTACAGGTGACCTCTGCGTGACGACACGATGACGCTGCCTGCACGTCATGTGACTGATCTGTTCAGTACTGCTGATTCGCGCTATGCAATTCTTAATCCGCAAAGATTCACTGCAGAAATTAAGCAGCCGCATCATTTCAATAGATCGCCTTTGACTTGGCGCCCTCCACACCGGTTGGTGGCGGTAACGCGCCGCGACCGCCAGCACACATCGAGGAGTAGAAGAAGAAGCCCATAAACACACTGTAAACAGTTCCCATGATTTTCCTGGAAGAAGTTAATGGAGCCGACAGCAAATAACCGGTAGATTTTTAACACAAGCTCTTGTTTAACACATGTGCAAACATATCTCAGATCGTAATATTCTTGTTCTCTTTGATCAGCATGGAAAAGGTGCTGAGCTGCTTCAAGGCGAGGCCTGATGCTGCGGCCAGGCTGATATGCTTCCCCTGGGCAGGTGGGGGCTCCATACACTGTGCTCGCTGGGGCAACGTCCTCGGCAGCTCAGTTGAAGGTGAGGTGCCTGGAAGGGATTTAATGTGCATGTGCTGTACCTTTCCACGGAACTCCCCCCCCCTCCCCCCCCGCCCCGTTGCGTGGTGGTGTGATATGTCTT
>VUQK01012725.1:5792-18538 GCA_015106715.1 Bujurquina vittata
TTTTTGTTTAATAATTTTTTTTATTTTTTTTTTTTTTTAAATGGTTAAGTTTTTCTTTTTAAAATCTGGGTTCTTGATTTTTTTTTTTTTCCTGTGTGACATGGGAACAGAAATGTAAGGGTTTTTGTTGTTATTTAAATAGTCCTTTTATTTCTCTTATTATCTCTCACTCACTGATCACTGCCTCTCCACAGTGTCATACTATCTGCTTTTACAGAGCTTTGGATAATTTTAGTGTCACCAAACTGCAGCTCTGACCTCTATCCTTTGAACGTCACGGTTTCCACAAATGGAATGTCGTTTTGACAGAGTGCTCCCCGGCTTTGTAGGTCAAATCAATGACGCTAAAGACACTTCTACTTTTTGGGCAATCATTTATAGATAGTGGCAGATATACTGTCCTCATTGCTAGATAAAGGTGTGTTGTCATTACATGCTTATAAACCCATTGAAGACAAAGTGTTTATCAGTGGTTTCTAATTTTAAAGGTCATTGGACTAAAGATAAAATAAAAGCAAAATCAGTGGAAATGCTTTTAGCTGCACTAACGTATGGCTCTAGAGAATTTGTTTTCCGCTGCTGTGGCTCAGATTGAAACATTGCAGCCTAATAATTAGTCATAAAGTTATTGTCCAGACATTAGGACTTCAATTTACGGTATCCAGATGAGTTTGGCAAACCCCTGGATTCTCCCATACTGAGGAACTTTTACATTGACATTTGATGTTTTAAGTTAAACTAATTAAGCATGATGGATTGCAGTGATATTTGTTCATGTATCCATGTTATCTCCTCAGGATGAGTGAAATGCTCCAATCTGGTAGCAATTTGAGCAATTTATTGTTTTTAGACAAATTATTAAATTCTGCTTCAGCACTAGTGGAAATATGATGATGCTATCATGCTAAAAGGTTATGGTGGCTGCCTTCTGAACACTGCATGTGAGTGTGCATGTTATTAGCATGCTTATGTGCTGTGCTGTTCCTAAGTACTAAGCCACAATCATGCATGACTAATCTTACTTTTTTGAAATCTGCCGTGCAATATGAGGCACATCTTAATTTATATTGTTTATCATAGTTTCCTGTTCAAGTTAACAACATGTATTGGGAAAAAAAAGAAAAAAAATGGGACCCAACTAATGGGTTTCTTTTTGTTTACACATGTAAAAGCCCAATTTGCATCATCTGGCTCAACAGTGGGGTCTGATGACTTCTAATGAACCACAACAGAATGCATTAGTTGTCATTAATTGACACAGAGAGAGCACACTGACAGAGCAGTCAATGCAGGCTAATGGAATAGTTTTTTTCCTGGAAAAAGGTCTATAATCACCACCAGGGTGTTATGAGGGCTCCCTATATGTTAACAAATTTTAAAAATGTAATCCTGAAGCATGTTTGATTAGTTGTTTTTTGTTGATTTGGCTACAACATAGGCTTCAACTTATTGTCTTTTTTTCCCCCCTGTTGCAGTTTCATTTTACGGAGATGGCTACATCTACCTGCGGACAGTGGAGACGTCCATTCAGACATTAATCCAAGTTCGATTTCGAACCTCAAGTCAGTCGGGGCTGCTCTTTTTGGCAGCAGGACACACAGACTTCATGCTTCTGGAGCTGATCTCTGGGTACCTGCAGGTAGGCTGTAATGTAGAAGAAACTAATCTTTATATCAATGACACAAATAATATGAGACGGAGTGTATCACTGTGAGATGAGTTAAGGTAATGACTATGTTCATTTGACTAAAATGGCTGCAGATCAGTGAAACTTATCCAGTGGCTCTGACTTTAAATAAATGCCTCACACTTCAAAAAAGGGTAAAAAATATGTCCCTTTGGCAATTTTAGCTTATAATATACATACTAGAATTTACTATGTGGAGGAGGAAGATTAAACCCACAAACCTTGGTGTCAGATTGCTCAGCGAGAGGGGAAAAAGGCAACCCCCACCCCCTTTCCCCCCGGCACTGTTTCATTTCAGGACAGGTTCATACATGAGTGAGGTTAAGAGAGAAGACCACAGAAGTTTAATAAAACACCAAGTAAAAATCAGCGTTGTTGAGACCTCAGGTGCATTTTTGTTTGTGGAAAATCCTTGTTTTTTGTTTTTTTATGTGTACACTTAAGAACTACATCAGCATCCAATGTGTGATACTTAGTCCTTCCTTGTAACTTTTTTCTGTTATCACATTTAGTCCATGAGTTCATGAACTTTTTCCTTTCTTGCCTTCTTCCTCATCCCTCAGGTACGTATGGATCTGGGCTCAGGTGAGCGTTCGCTGCGCTCAGAAAAGGGCATCCATCTTAGCGATCTGGCATGGCACACTGTGGAGCTGACCCACGCCCACCATAATATCACTATGACTGTGGACCGAAACTCCCGCACCAGCCTCCAAATGCCAGGGCCAGATCTGGAGCTCACTGTGGAGGATGGGCTCCTTGTTGGCGAGACAGCTGGAATAAAGCACCCCTATCTTCGCGACGTCTCCTCTGGGTTTAGGGGTTGCATGGATGAAGTCATCTTCAACGAACATAATTTACTGTCCAGCCTCAGGCCATATTCTGGTTACAAGACTGTCCATGAGGTATCTCTGGGCTGTAGTCCGCAGTTTTCTGCAACAGAAGAAGATCCTGTCAGTTTTTTCAGCTCAAAAGCCTTCATGTCACTCCCACCGTGGGAAGTGCTTCAGGAGGGAATGTTTGAATGCGAACTTCATCCTGCTCCAAAAGAAGAAGATGGCGTGGTCCTGTATAGCTCTGGCAACCAGGGAGGGTTTGTTGCAATCGAGATCATACGTGGTCATGTGGTGGCTTCGGTAAGAAGTGGAGAGGGGAGTAAAACTGAGCTGCATTCTTTAACACATGTAAACAGCAACCACACCTGGTATCCCATCCAGCTTAACTTGCTGCCTCACGCTGTTCAGCTGAAAGTAGGCAAGGAGCTGGTGAAGGCCAGTCTGAGCCCAGAGATTCAGGTCATCCAGCTCACAGGGCCCCTCTTCCTGGGAGGGCTGGATGAAGCAGCCGACGGAGAAGCAAGGCGAGCTGGATTGCTTTCTGTTCCATCTGGAGGAGGAGGCTCCTTTAAAGGCTGCCTTCGAGAAATCAGGGTAAACACTCAAAAAACAGGCCTACCTCATACCACAGTCACCAAGGACATCACTGTGGGCTGTAAGACAGGGCAAGCTCCACAGACAGTAATCCTGACCAGCCCAACAGGTCTTCCTGAGATTGATCTTACAACCACGCAGACTAACACAAAGAGGAGCGCTAACTTCTTGATGCTGAGGAAGCTAGAAGTAGCCGAGGGAGGCCGGGCACCTCTTGAACCAAAACACATTAAGGTAGAATTTCTGCTGATCTGTATGTTGAGTTTTGATTTTAGTTGTTTAAAATGAAAATTAAAATAAGCTAGTGTCCACACTGCAGCACCGATATGTAACTCTCTTTGGACTCTCCGCCAGGTGAATTTGGACTTCCGTAAACTGGGCATTCATCCATCCCAGTTGATGTTCCGCATTGAGGAACAGCCTGTTCACGGCCAGCTCCGGTTGGACCTCAGTCCAGACCCTGATGGGATTCTGGGCAAGGGCCAGGAGAAGACAATCACGATAGGAACCGAGGAGAAGGACCGGACGTTCAGTATGCTGGACCTGTGGCAGGGTAGAGTGATGTACGTTCACAGTGGTTCAGAGGACCAGAATGACTTCTTCATATTTTCAGTCTTCTCCAGCAATAAGAAGGAGCCTCCTGTGTTTCTCAAGGGCAACCGTCTGCACCGATTTGAAATTAGCATCAGTCCTGTTAACGATGCACCTGTGCTCAGCCTGCCAGAGGGAAACTATTTTACTCTACTGGAGAAGTCCAGACGACAGGTTGGTACAGCAAATTGTCTTGATGGAAATCTTATTTGCATTAATTAGACAAACAGAGATGGAAAATTGATGCATTCACAATTCCTACAGCTGACTAGAGATATGCTGAGAGTCCTAGACCCTGATAGCGGTCCAGAGGAGCTAGTTTTCAACTCCCTGGGAAACCTCAGCACTGAGGCTGGATATCTTGAGCATGAGGATTACCCCAGCAGGTTGGTGTTATGGCTTGTGAAGCTTTAAAAGGGCCTTGCAGACCTTTTTAGAACGAGTCAGAGAGCTCTTTTGAGGAAGTGTTTGTTTCTGTATAGATAAAAACAAACCTTGAGAAGAAAATATTACTGATTTGTCTTCATGAAAGTTGCTCCTTTCGTTTATGGTTCAAGAACTTTATTGTAACATTACTTGTGTAGCCACTGTACATGTCAGTAGATGGCCCTTTTGCAGAATTAGACAAACTAGCACTGGGGGCTATGTATAAAAATGTCTGTAACTTCTAAACAGTTAATACAATGCTTTTGTGTGACCCCTTGAATTAAAGCTGAATGTCTGTGTCACTGTGTCAAAGATGCAGGACCATGATACCCCACAGGCTACAGCCTGTTCATAACCATAAATTCAATAATAAAGAAAATATGGAACGTTGGGATTTACCTTTATTGCCTCTTATGTTCCAGGCCCATCAACTTGTTCTCCCTAAATGATCTGGAGGAGGGTAAGATCAGCTTTATCCACACAGGGGTCTCAACTTCCAGGCTTGCTCTTAGGGTTAGCGATGGGCAGAAGGTGAGTAAAGTAGCAGCTCTCCTCTCTCACATCTTTGTTTCTTATCTTATTTCTTATCCTCTCCTGTGGGATTTTGCCTCCTCCCTCTCCTTTCTTCAGGTGAGCAACACGGTAGTTTTGAGGATTATAACCGTGCCACTGGAACACAAGCTGGTGAACAACACGGGACTGGAGGTGAACCAAGGGGAAGCATCAGTCATCACCACCAATCACCTTGCAGTACAAGTTAATGTGGCTGACCCCACAGTAGAAATCTGGTATAATGTTACAAAGTTCCCACAATATGGCGAGCTCCAGAGGTTGCACTCAAGTGGCGAATGGAAACCGACGGCATCCTTCTCTCAGAAACTTTTAGAAAAAGAACGGATCCGATACCTCAGTACCTACAATGGCCTTCAGATTCAGAATAACATCACAGATCACTTTAAATTTAAAGTCAGTATTGGTTCCCTGGTTAAAGAGGAGGCTGTTTTCCCTATTATGGTACGCTGGATTCACTTCAAGATAACTCGAAGCAAGATGGAACTCAATGGCGTTCAGGCTGCTGTTCTCACTCCTGAGGACCTCCATGTGATTTCTAAAGGTGTTAAAATCAGTCAGGCAGACCTCTATTTCAGGATGGTAACAGTACCCAAGAAAGGTCAGCTGTTCCTCAACAATGAGGTCCTACAAAGGAACTCAACCTTCAGCCAAAAGAACATCAGTGATAGTTTGGTAAGGTATGAGCTTATCAACCGGCAACGTGACGACACGAGAGACATGTTCAGCTTTCAGGTGTTTTCAGCTCACGTCAACTCAACAACTTACGACTTCAGAATCAGCATCAAAGCCGAGTCGACCACCATCACTATAATAAGCAAAGGTCTTTCAATCACGGAAGGAGGGAGTAAAGTAATCACCAGAGATATTCTGTTTACTCACACAGCAAATAACCGGGAAGTCCACTACAACATTATAGAGACCCCCAGGCATGGGCACATAAGACGGATCAACCTCTCCAACTCAACTTCGATTAATGACAACATTATAACTTTCACAAATCAAGATATAACTGAGGAAAGGATCATGTACGTTCACGACGACAGTGAAACTAAGCAGGATTCTTTCACGTTTCAGATAGCGGTTTACAAACCTCACAAACACGCAAACAAGAAGGAGGACGGAAACGCAGAAGAACACACCTTTAACATCTCCGTGCAGCTTGTCAATGATCAGAGGCCCGTCAGGGTTGTTGATAAAGTTTTTCGTGTGGCACGGGATGGCCAGAGGTTGGTGACATTAAACGACCTTCGTTATCGCGATGATGACTCAGATTTTGAGGACAGCTGGTTGGTGTACACACGGAGGGGGATTCCCATGGGAGAGTTGGTGCTGGCCAATGATCCGAGTCAGAAGTTATATGAGTTCACACAACGCGACCTGGAACAGGTAGGATGGATGGATGGATGGATATTTTTATAAAGCCTGGCAATTTTTTTTCATCTTTGGTCACCATGGCCCTCCTGCTTTTTCTTATCTCAGAAAAAGGTGCTGTTTGTCCACAAAGGAGTGAGTTTTGGGCGTTTTGTGCTTTTTGTATCAGATGGGAAGCATTATGTTTCAACGCTGCTCGAGGTGATTATGCTCTATTGTCTTTTACCTATTTAGTCTGAGTACGGTATTTATGCTGTAATTACTGTGACATTACAATGATGACAAAAACTGACAGAAAAAAGGAGCTAATGTTGCAGACACACTAAGGAAAACAGTGGCATGACCAAAATTATTGCAACCATGTGCAATGAACTTGTTATCTTGTTTTCTTTGAAATGGTTGCATTGAAGATGGGGACCAAGTCTGCAACCAATTGTAGTCAGTTGCTGTCTTTAAGGCAACTTTGGTGCTTTTTGTTAAAATGGCAATTACATGGAGTCAGTTTGCTAGCAGTTTGTAATTAGAGTCAAGTTGGGAATTACATTCTTTTTTTGTGATAATCTGGGAAAGATACAGATTAGGCAATCACTGTAAATTCATTAAGAAAAGATTTCTTTCATTTCTTTTAACACTGTTTATTAGATTGTTTACTAGTAATTAGATATGATAAAACACTTTAGTGTGAAAATAATTAAGTTGATAATATAAATATAAATAATATGCTCTGCTGTGTGGTGCAGGTAATGGCCCAGGACCCTTACCTGCAGGTGGAGAACAACACAGGCCTCATTGCCCAGCAGGGTGGGATCACAACCCTGACCTCTGCTAACCTCAGTGTTTTCAGCAACCTTGACATCAGAGAGCCACAGGAAGTGACATTCGAGGTCTTCCTTCCACCTAAACATGGCGTGCTCTGCTTTATTGACAGAGAGAGCGAGACTGTAACAGAGGCAGATGCAATTTCAGTATTCACCCAGCGAGACTTGGTGGCAGGGCGCCTGGCATATCATCACGATGGTAGCCAGAAGCTGTCGGATAGTTTCAATGTGACGGCAAGAGCGAGAGAAAAGAGCACAGAGAGGCAGCTGGAGAGAGGGAAAAGGGAGGTACATCTAGACATTGGAGTTCAAGTAAAGATTTACCTGGAGAGTCATCAGAGGCCACCAGCAGTCAGAAACAATCGTCCAGTGATGGTGGCAGAGGGGCAGAATATCTCTATAACCAGGGAAAATTTAGAGGTAACTAAAGCCAAGATCCTCGCATTTTGCAGTTAAATATAAAATCAGTTTTGTTTCAGAGTTAGCAGCACTTTTATGGAATTTTAAATATTCAACGCCATTGCTCTTTTTAACCAGGTGGTCCATGAAGACAGCCAGCCCTCAGAGATAGTTTTTACTGTGCGCAGTCTTCCCATGGTGGGCATCATTCAGAGGTTATCCACTGACAACAAGCATCAACGCATGAAGGAAGGACAGCACTATAAGGTAAGTGCCTCTAAATGGCATTTTTTATACAGTGCTGTGAAAAAATGCCCTCCCTTGGTAAATCATTATTTAACTGATTGACCTGATTACTGCCATACCCTTTGAATCAAGAAATCACTTACATACAACTTAACAAGGTAAAGTAGGCTAAAGGATCTCAAAAAGCAACACACCATGCCACAGTCTAAAGAACAGCTGAGTAACAAAGTCAGTCACATCTATCAGTCTGGAAAAGGTTTCAAAGCCATTTCTAAGGCTTTGGGACTCCAGCGAACCACGGTGAGAACCATTATCCACAAATGCAGATACTTTGCAACCGGCGAAAACCTCTCCAGGAGTGACTGGCCTACCAAAATTACTCCATGAGCACATCAACAACTCATCTATGTGGTCACAAAAGAACCCAGGACAGCTCACCTCAGTAAAGGTCAGTGTTCATAGCTCAGAGACTCATCCCACACAAAAAAAACATTTTGATGGTTTCCAAGAACCTTCTGGGAAAATATTCTGTGGACTGAGAAGACAAAAGTTTAACTTTCTGGAAGGTTTGAATCCCCTTTACATCTGGGATGCATTCAAACATGGTGCTGGTAGTATGATGGTCTAGGGCTGGTCTGCTGCTTCCCTACCTGGATGACTTCCTGTGATTGATGGAACCATGAATTCTGCTCTCTACCAGAAAATCCCAAAGGAGAATATCCAGCCATCAGTTCATGCCCTGAAGCTTGAGCCCACTTGGGTTAATCAACAGGACAATGGTCCGAAACACATCAGCAAGTCCACTTATGAATGGTTAAAAAAAATGAAGGTTTTGGAGTGGACTAGTCTGGACTCTTTGGCATGACCCTAAACAGGCCGTTATGCTTGAAAACTCTCCAGTGTGGCTTATTAAAGCTATTTTGCAAAAAAAGTGGGCCAAAATTCCTCCACAGTGATGTGAAAGACTCATTGACAATTACTGCAAATGCAGGATTACAGTACTTGCTGCCAAGGCTGACACAGCCAGTTATTAGGTTTAGGTGCCAATTCCTGTTTCACATTGGGCCGGGTAGGTTTGGACAGCTTTTTTCCTTAATGAATGAAATCTTTTAAAAATCATCGTTTAAAACCTGCATTTTGTATCTACTCAGGTTATCTCTCTCTAAATTTTAAATTTGTCTAGTACAGTGCTATTTTTGTTTCAAGGGACAAGTAATAAGAGCCCAGCTGGAAAAAAAAATTTAAGTAATATATTTCAGTTTAATATACGGTAACAGTTTGAATATTTGTTCATTTTTTTCAAAAGTATGGATATGTTGGAATAATAACACAAGCAAAACACTCATTAATTATGTTTAAATGAACTGATTTTAACATAATTGTACATCACCTTAAATGCTTAAACCTAAACAAATGAAAGGCTGACATAAAATTGGCTTTGCCTTCTATGAAAAAACTGATCCCTCATATTTACGTGTGCGTGTTTCTGGCTCATTAGCTTTTAAAGTTTGGACCAATTCTGCAGTGATGAGTGGGGAAACAGAGACAGGAAGATGTCCTAATGTTGCATGAACTGGGTCTTTATTTGCTTTCTTATAGTATAGTAAACTTGCTGCACAGCTTTTGGGTAGCAGACTGAGGAGAGATCAAAACAGCTGCTTATGTTTCCAGCATTGCCAGTCAAATTTCCTTAAAAAGGAAAGCTTTTTGCTTATCATATAAATGTCGTAGATTAATTCTAATGAGCCACCACCACATCCAGAGAACCGTTTAACACCCATTCACTTAATTAAGAGGAGACTAATTTGTGAAACTTCAATTTATAGAAGGATGAGAAAAGTGCAATATATTAGTGCTGAACTTTATATATTTAAACTGCATGTCAGATTTTAGAAAACAACTAAAAACGGTTGCCAGGCATGCATTAGAACATTGTTACATGTCATGCCTTTCTCTCTTCTCATTCCCCGTCACTTAGTGCCTTTCAAACTTTTACTAAAACTGGCCCACAGCCCACAGCGCAATATGAAAGTATTAAACGGTCCACTAAGATGCTTCACTCTGTTCCTCCATGCAGGGCATCAGAAAGCAGCCAATACCCACATTCACCCAGGAGGACCTGAACCAGGGCTTGATCATCTATCAACAGCAGGCTGCAGGAAGCACTAATGACTCTGTTCTGTTGGAAGCAACCAATGGGGTGACAAAGGTCGGACCTATCAGGCTGGAGATTGATATCATCCCAATCCTGCTCCCTCTACAGGTACAAAGGAACAAAAGTTACTTTTGAATTCTGAAAAGATCACACAGAGGTCAACTCATAGATGGGTCAACTTACCAAACTAAAAAGCAGTCAGTCACAACTTTCTTCTTATTTTTTGTCTAGGTGTCCCACTTGACCCTAGATGAGGGGTCATCTCTGCCTCTGACCCCTGACATCATTAAGGTTGCCAGTCATCATTTCTCAGGAATGAACTTCCTGTATCAGGTCATCAATCCACCACGACATGGACACTTGGAGCACAGCCGCATTCCCGGGATGCCCATCACTGCTTTTACACACACCGAGGTTTGACCGAATACTCACAAAAACATTTTGTGTATATACATGATTACATAAGAAAATATTCTTTTTTAATAGAAGATCAATCAGTACGTCCTTGTGTTACAATTTTGAAAACATTTAATGGGTTCTGGGTGACACGGTAGTGTAATGGTTGGCACCATCTCCTCCCAGCAAGAAGGTCCTGGGTTGGAGTCCTTTGGCTGGCTGGGGACTTTATGTGTGTCTGGGGCCTTGCATGGCCTCTCCAGATACTCCAGCTTCCTCTCACAGTCCAAAGGCATACATGTTAGATTAATCGGTAAATCTTGGCTGTAGGTATCCCTCTTGACCCTAGATGCAGTAAATTTAGCTTAGTAGTTTTTGCGCAATCGTCATGTCAAACATCCCTGATCAGGGCATACATTTGGCAAGCAAATTCCAACTTGAAAGACATAAAAGATACATTTTCCATGGACGTATGTGCCTTAAGTACATTTGCACTACAACAATACATACCAGATTTTTCATTAAATTGAATGTAACACTAATAAAGTGTATTGTACTATGATGTCAGCTATTATTTAATCTGATTTGTTTTTTGGTTTCTTTTTTTTCCATCTGTTTTTAGGTGGAACGGGAGTATATTTCTTATATCCATGATGGCAGTGACACTCTGAGAGACAACTTCACCATTGTGGCAAATCAGACGGAAACCAGGAAACACAGTCTGCCGTGCACTGTTCACATCAGCATCACACCTGTCAATGATGAGACCCCGGTGGTCACATCCAACCATGGGTTGAAGGTGGGAAATGCCCACTCATTCATAAGAAGCGTAGGCACAGTGGTTATTTTCAAAATAATTTCAGACATGCTTAAACCCCAAGGCTGTGAAACTGATTTTCTATTTGTGCATATTAAAACAAAGAAAATATTAATATATAACTGTATATCTATGATTTACCATAGTTAAATGTAGAGGTTCTGGTGAGCAGTTTTCTTTACAATTGTGCTGAGTGTTGCAAAGCTGTCTCCTTGTTTTAGCTTCATATTTAGAGTGCAGAAATAAGCATCATTCATCTCATCTGACTTTTAATATTTCCTTTCTGCTCTTCAGGTGTGGGTGGGCTCAGTGACTGAGATAACCACAGGTGATCTCAGTGCAGAGGACATTGACACTCCACCTGAGGGGCTCGAGTTCATAGTGACACCACCCAGCAATGGCCACTTGGCTTTGAAGAGTGCCCCCTCCAGACACATCCTGAACTTCACCCAAAGTCACATAGAAAGCAGACAGCTGTTGTTTGTGCACAATGGTAAGGACGTGTTGCTGTTTTCTAAATGACCTTGGATTCAGCAGAGGAGTACAGTACTTGTTTCTATCTGTTTGCAGGGGCGTTGTTGGGTGGCTTTCATTTCCAGGTGAATGATGGTGTGAACTTTGCTCCTCGCCAGATCTTCAGCACAACTGCCCATTCTCTGATCCTTACCCTGCAGAGAAACCACCCCATGGAGGTCTACCCAGGTATACCTGTTTATCCTGCTTCAATAAATCACCCCAGTTGCTCAATTACAATCAATTACATCCATGATATGCAGAAGAGCGTCTGTGAATGCATCACACATCAAACCTTAAAGTAGAAAACCACACCGGGGGCCACTCCTACCAGCTAAGGGAGTCTCGGTTTCTGTTGCAACATTCAGATGGTCCTGTCAGAATTTGATGTTACATATAAACTTGAAAGCATGGATCTGTCCTGCCTTGTATCAACAGTTCAGGCTGCTGGTGGTGGTGTAATGGTATGGGGGATATATTGTTAACTTCAGATGACCATTGTTTAAATGCCACAGCCTATTTGAGTATTGTTTTTGACCATGTCCATCCCTTTATGACCACAGTGTACTCATGTGACAAAGTTCAGATCAACACAACATCAACAGCGTTCTTGAAGAATTGAACAAAATGTCAATTACAGTAGTTGAGTCTACAGTGTACAGTGTACTTAAATGGCCTCCATGGGCACCACATCTCAATCTAATAGAGCACCTTTGAGAGGAACCCTGCAGGAATGTTTCCAGCATTTTCTGAATGTATATCACCAAGAATTAAGACAGCTCTGAAGACAAAAAGGCACCAGCCCAGTATAAGTAGGGTGAGCCTAATGAAGTGTCCTGTGAGTGTATGTTTCAGTATTTTTTTTAATTGTTCAAAAATTCTAATCCCACTCCTGATTATTAAACAAACATAAAACATGAAAGCGGTGGCACAGTGATGTAGTACACAGCAATACCACTGGGTGGCCTCGCGACTCTAAACCACAATGAATTATGTTCCCATTAAAACCTGCAGAAGACAGACACTCATATGTGTAGCTGTTATTCTTATATAGAACTGCACACTGAACTTGTAATACTTGTTTTGATAAAAAACTATTCTAGTGTTTTAGTAAAATAAAGTACAGTTTACAAAAAAAACACACGTTGACATAATTCATAATTGAACTTCACTGCGTGCACTGGACACTGGTGATGTAGATTTACTGTTAGAAGCTAAACTTGTCCAGATTCCAGTCATTTTAGCACATCAGTTAAAACCGTAAGGACCTGATCTAATGTGGCGCTGTTGGCAAAAAAAACAAAAAAAAAAAAATGGGGTAGAGGGG